>LOEQ01015131.1:0-12349 GCA_001685075.1 Bramus lutescens
GACACTTAGAACTGGAGGACCTGGCCCAGTCTGGGGGCAGGAGAAAATGACATTTGAACCGAGATGAAAAGGGTGAGTAGGTAGAAGCTGGCGATGGGGTGTTTGGGACGGGGGGACGGGGGACCCACATGTGCAAACGGTGGAAAGAGAAAGCCGAGAAAGGTTGTCACTGAGGAGTGCACACTAACTTCTTTCTCCTGAAGGCTTTCTAGTTTACTGTGAGAATGTGAGAGATGTATCCTTGCCTGAGCTCTCAGGCTGGTGTGTGTCTCCACTGTGTCATGCACCTCCTCCCCCCAGTTCCTCTAAGTATCACCTGCAGCACTGGTGTAGTAGAAAGAATTGCTTTAGCTTACGGATGGACGTTGTAGCTTTAGCATGCAGATGGACTTTGTAGCTTTAGCATGCGGATGGGTGTTGTAGAAGATCTTTATTTCCCTTGGTGTTGTCCCAGGATAGCTGTTTTGGGGCAGAGCTCTTGGTTGGAGTTCTGTTTGAGGACTGAAATGCATCACCACTCTCCTTGCCTTAGGGCTTCAGTGGTCAGGTATGCCTTTGCTCTGGTCATTTTGCTTTTGTAAGCACTTTCTCTCCTGCTAGCTTCTTGGTTTTAGCTACAATATGACCCGAGATGGTTCTCTTCCGGTAGAGTCAACACGGGGTTCCAAATACTTAGTGTACTTAAATGTCATTTCTTTCCCCAGACTGAGGGAATTTTCAACCTTGCTTGTTTGTTTTAATTGAGTAGGTGTCTCACCCTAACTCTGTCTCGGTTTCCTCTTCACCCATTGGTCTCGTCATCATGCCCCAGAGGCCTTGTGTAGTGAATGGGGAGCGGGCCTGCTTTTCGACCCGCCCAGCTCCCACACGGNTTGCCTTAGGGCTTCAGTGGTCAGGTATGCCTTTGCTCTGGTCATTTTGCTTTTGTAAGCACTTTCTCTCCTGCTAGCTTCTTGGTTTTAGCTACAATATGACCTGAGATGGTTCTCTTCTGGTAGAGTCAACACGGGGTTCCAAATACTTTCTTTCCCCAGACTGAGGGAATTTTCATCCTTGCTTGTTTGTTTTAATTGAGTAGGTGTCTCACCCTAACTCTGTCTCGGTTCCCTCTTCACCCATTCGTCTCGTCATCATGACCCAGAGGCCTTGGATGTTGTCATCGTAACCCTCGATCCCTTGCTACTCTCTATGTGCAGTAGCCACTCAACCTTGTCTTCAATTCCCAACATTCCTTTTCCCTCTTGGCCTAGTCTCCCAGCAGTTGCATTAACTACTCTACTCATTGCTGGTTCAAAACCTGACAAAGGTAGGGAGGGTTTAATTTGTGGTTTGCAGTCCATCATGGAAGTGCAGACAGGGCAGCAAGACACTGAGGTGACTAGTCACAGCACATCCAGTCATGAAGCAGAGAGACGAATGCTGGGGTATCGTCTCCGTTTATCCAGCTGGGGACCCAGCCCTTAGAATGCTGTCACCCCGTTCCAGCCTTTTCCTGCCTTTAGGGACAAATCTTAGGCACTGTATCAGCCCAAGGATAAAACATATCCTAAATGAGCGTACACCGTGGCTCAGATTTGATAAGAGACCGTTGTAAGGTCTCCTAAGGATGCATATTGGAGCTAGTGTTCACTATCTTTAAGAACTGCCTGGTCAGCTGGGTGCGGTGATGCAGGCCTTTAATCCCAGCACTCAAATGGCAGAAGCAGGAGGATCTTTGTGAGTTCGGTCTGGTCTACACAGCAAGTTTCAGGTCAGTCAGGGCTACAAAGAGACACTGTCTCAGAAAGAAAGAAGGAAGGGAGGAAGGCAAAAGGAAAAGAAAGGAATTATATGGTCTTCCACTGTGTGGGCAATGTGGACATTAACTTTAGCGTGATTCAAAGGTTCAGAGAACGTGGCTGGGCTGTAACTCAGTGGCACAGGGTCACCTGCATGTATGATGCCAAAGCTTCAGGGAATGTTCCCCACTGCCCTCCTGCCCACACCAGGCACCACACTGAAATGACGTTTGTCCTTTTGTACACATTTAGATTTTCTGTGCTCTTTAAATTTTACGTAAGTGATATTCTACCATATGTTTCTACAAGTGGCTTTCCTGAGCTAGGCATTGTTTTTCTTCCTAATAAGCAATCTGTTCTCATCACACGTTGTCAGATCACTTCTTAGAGACACAAGGGACAGGTGTCCTCTCAAATAGCATGTGACGCTTACCAAAAATGCACACTTCAGCCTTTCTGAGTCTGTTAACGGGACAGAGGAAGCAACCTGGAGGCCACTGTTCTTTTGATGGCTGCTGCACTGACTGGCAAGAGGGAGGGAATGGTGCAGTGGGAGGAGGTGTTGGGCTGTGTGACCGTCTCATGCTCCAGCATGCTGGAAAGTGCCCCCTGTGCCCCACGCTGCCACCAACAGTTCCCGGTTGTACCCCGCTGGTTCCCTCCCATCTTGTACTGGACTCGAGTTGCTCACCTGCAATCCTAGGACACCCAGACCTGCTCTGTGCTTTCCACCCAGGGGGAGTTTTTCTGGAGGAGACACCACGACCCACCTCCTATTACCCCACCAGCAGTGAGTTTCTCCCCCAACAAGAGCTACATGGTACAATTGGGCAACTCCGACTACTTCTTTAACACTGCCGGGTTTGCATATCAAGAGTCTGGAACCTTGCAAATGACCCTAAGGGACCAAATGGTGAGTGTGGCTGACCAGCACAGAAGAGCATGGACTCCATGGCCAGCAGACCTAGGTGGGAGGCTTTGTTCCCAGGGGTAGAGCCCCAGGGTCAAGTGTCTCAACCGAGGGACTCTAGGTCACTAACGTATTCCTGTACCTCAGACTCAACTGTAAGTCACCCACACTAGTGTCCTCCCCAGAGGCCATTGTGATTTTAACTGAAAGAACAGTGCGAGAGGCTGGGAGCCCAGAGCTCAGTGCCTAGCAGCCACACCCCACAATATGCTATTCCCACTGCTGACTTAGCATCATTGGCTCTTACCACGTGTTCATGGCTGGACTCACTTTGGACCTCAGTTTCCCCATCTGTACATAATGAAGTAACCCCCTCCTCTAAAGCCTGGGAGGTACAGCCATCCCAGCCAGGCCACTTCTATGCTGGGCCCCTTTTACAGCACTCCTCAAAACCATCAGGTTCTCCTCTGTGTATAGGAAGACATGCAGAATGGCCACGACTCACTATGGAAGCAAACACAGACCACCCATGGGGACCAGCCAAGCTGCTTACTCACAGCAAGACTGGGCCCCATGGCTGGTGTACCTCAGGAGTCAAAGGTGCAGGGGTGGAGCCTCGCAAGATTGAAGGGATAGCACAGAGGCAGGCTGGATGAAGCAGGCCATCCTGTGTTTGGTGCGATAGCAGCAGTCACTGACCACGCCCACCCTTACTCGCCAATAACTAACCAAGTTGTGGAGCCCGGTGGTACTGGCACAGGGGCACCAGTGTGCGCTGATATGCAGTGTCTCACCCCCAGCCTGGCATGCACCTATTCCTCTCAGTTTTAACCGTCTCCTAATGTCCTCGCCCCTCCTCACCACAGTTGCCAAAGGATTCCAAATTCCGACTGAACACTGAGTTCCTTGGGACCTTCCTTCCCAAGGCAGGAAAGCCTTGTCTCCTCGCTCGCTTTCTAGAGTGCCAGGGAGGCTCACCCACCCATCAAATCTCTGCCGAACTGGGGACCAACAGAACAGACTGCCTACCCACCGTCCCCCCACCTATCTCTTCTGCTTCCCCCACCCCTGAGCTTCCCTCCCTCACTGCCCTCCTCTCCTCTCTCTGATTCCTTCACGTTCCTCTCTCAGTCCTGTGAAGACAGAACTTTCCATTCAGGTGCACATGAACAAACCACACGTGTGCCCTGTGATGGTGACAGCAATGGGTAGATGAGGTTGCTGTAGACGAGGTGGACAGGCAGGTTCCTTCTGTAGGCTGAATGGCTTAAGCCAGAAAGTTATTTCTCATGAGTTCTGTGGACTGGAAGACCAAGGTTGGGGTTCTGGGAGGACAGTATGCCAGCCACTGGTCCACAGGGACGGGGAGGGATGCGCTGATGTCCCTTCCTCTGAGAAGAGCCCTCAGCTCAGAGCTCATTCAACCTGGCTTCTGCAGACAGCCATCTCTAAGCTCGAATGGGAACTGCAGAACAGGAGCACAAGCAGTCCATTTCCAATAGTGTCTAGGGATTTCGGCAAGGAGGTGGCGGCTGAGGAGGTGTGGCGGGTAGAAGTGCCCAGGTGGTTTGTTTTGAACACTGTCCTTGTGGCCATTGCTCTTACCTCACCCGGATGGCCTAGGGGAAGGATGGATGGCTTGCATGGGTCTCAGGTAAAAGGGGCCTCTTCTGTCACTTGTCACTTGTACCGGACCGCAGGTGGCCTTGAAGTTCCCAGCACAGAGGTGCAGCTGCTGACTTCCGTTTCCTCGCCTCCACGCCTGAGCATCCAGCCCTCAGGCCTCTCACTCGACCCTGCCCTGGAGACCCAGGCCTTTGCTGTGCTCCCCAACTCCTCCCTGGTCCCTCTTTTCCTGGTTCACATGGTAAGCTGGGTGGGGACCCAAATCCAAGCCTGAGCCTGGGGACACCGCCTCACCTGCACCTCCCACAGACCCTTCTCACCAGCGTCCCCTGTGCACTTGCTTGTTTATGTGTGGATGTCCCTCCCTTGTCCTTTGATTCACTCAGTAATTCTTTCCTCAACTGTGCAAAACAGTTACCAGCTGCCTGTCTTTGGTGATTCAGATATGCGTGTGTGTGGTTTTTCATCCACCCATTCACCTATTTGTCCAGTTTTTAATTAAGTCAATTACTCATTCTTACGTGAAATATGCTGTCCCTTTTCTGGCCCCTATGCCCATCACTTATTCAATTACTCACGGATTCATTTGCTTAACCCTTTGTTCAGCGGGTCCGTCTTCATCACTTATTCATCCATGCATATCTTGGAGTATTCCTTCATTTGTGAATTTGCTTAACCCTTAATTTGCTCAAATTTTCATTCCACTGCTGATTTGTATCTTTTGATTGGATCACCCTGTTGGTGGCCCCTGCATGTGTCCAGCATCTCCCCTAATAGGGGACACTAGAGGCCTGTGGAGCATCTAAGGGATGTTCCCAGCAGGGGGCACTAGAGATGTGTGGCCCGTCTGCCCAGTTTCAAGCTGTAGCTCACTGGGTTCTGATTCAGTTCTCTGAGGCCATAGGTTGGCCAGGGAGCTGAGGTGGGGCTTCTCTTCCTTAGTAGCTTTTGAGGGAAGCAGTGGGTGGCTATTGTGATGACAGGCCAGCAGGACTTTCAGCCCTTGCCTCTTCCCAGGCTGACAGCCCAGGACTCTCATAACCACAAGGCCAAAGCCTTTCTCCCTGCTTCCTGGGCTCTGTGGGTATGACCCAGAGGTATGGTCACTCTGCTGGCCCTCCCCTGCCAGGGGTCAGGCCATTTATCTGGATCACTTGCTTTACAGAACACAACTGCCTCTTTGGAAGTGGACGCTGAAGCAGACAGGCTTGTTGGAGAGATGAAGCTAGAAAAGCAAGCCTGAGGGGCCAGGAGGAGGTGGGTGTTCATCCATTCCTGGGCCCACAAGAGAGTAGTGGCCTTCCGCACACTCAACACCCAGTCCTGGCCTTGGTCCATCTGACCAGGCCTCAGAGGGTGTGCAGGGGGCTCTGTACCCATTTGCTCAAAGCCACAGGTGGTGACTGGGATACTCAGGAGAACTGGGACCTGCCTGGGCAACCTAGTAAGACACTGTCCCAAAGCAAAACTGGAAAGGGCTGAGAATATAAGCGTTCTTGGTGGCAGAGCGCATGCCTGGAACGTATGGGGCCCTGGGTTTTCTCCCCAGCACTGCCAAAGGAAACAAGAAACCAAACTGATGCTCAGAGACAAGTGACTCCCCAGGCTCACACATAAGTGACCACATGCTCCTGTTTACCCAAATGGCCTGGCTTTAGTGAGTAGGCTGTGGTCATCTAACTGAGAAGCCTGAGGCTTTCAGGCTGAGTAGAGCCTAGTGCCCCAGTGATATCATTCTGTCTCTCGGCTTTGCTGTCCCCTGGGCTGGCTTCATTCCTTGCAGGTTGTCCCCACAGGCAACATCCTATGTGGCAGGAGAGAGACACTCACTTGCTATTCTAGAAGCCTTGTGACCAGAGCCCACTGGGCAGCACACACACACACACACACACACACACACAGCACTGAGCCGGGAGGTGGTCTGTGCTCAGAGCTTAGGGTCTGGTCAGCAACACTAACCATTCTGGGAACATGTGACTCTCCCCAAGGGAGAGCCTGGGGCATACCAAGAAAGCACACTGGGTCAGAACCCTGGGTGGTATTCATGGGTGGGTTTCCGGCTACTCAGGCCACTGGACGACCTCATCTTCCCTCCCTGCAGGCTGACGCTAGAACTGAAGCAGTCTGACTTCAGCTCCTTTAAGGTGAGTCTGAGCCAAGGAAGCTCCTGGCTCACCCGCACACAGCTTGCTCTGTGGGCAGGCCACCCGAGCCAGACAGAGTCCCTGCCTCTTATAAACCGTGTGACCTCAGGCCTGCCGCTTGTCTTCTCAGAGCTCATTCCTTCCTCACCTGGACTTGTGTGCTGGGATTCCACTGAGACAAAACACACACAAAGAGCTATTCGGTGTGTTTATTGATGGCACAAATTAATTACTTTACTGAGACCCCATTCCTAGGTATTAGACAATGAGATCAAGCTGAATGCATTAATCCCAGCCCTTGAGAAGCAGAGGCAGGCAGATCTCTGTGAGTTCAAGATCAGCCTAGTCTACATAGTAAATTCTAGACCAGTCAGGACTACATAGACCGTGTCTCAAAGAAAGAGGCAGGCAAGTGAGATCAGAGAAGGCCACGCTGAGGAGCTGATATTTGGCCATGAGAATGAGCCAGCAGCAGTGGGGATAACAGGGGATAAGGCCCTGTGGCAGGACCATCTTGGCATGTGTGTGGAATATAAGAAACTAGGGTGGCTGGTGACCGATGAGGAGAGGATGTAAGAGATGCGGCTGATGAAGCAGGCTAGGGCTGGATCACCCAGGGCCTTCTAGCTAAGATGGAGGCGAGAAGATAGAGTTCAAGGGCAGTGAGCAGCCTCAGGGAGCCTGTCCTTACAGAGAACAAGAAGCTGTGGTCTATGCCACTCTTAGGGTCCTGTGGTCTGATGAGGGGAACAGCCACAGGACACAAGAGTGTGACCACAGGGTGTAAAGCCAGGAACAGAGGAAGGAGTGATTTGGAGGAGAGGCTTAAGTGGAATTGATGGGGGAAGACGTTTGTGGGAAGGCATCATGGTGGTATCTGGGTTGTGGCTAAGTGCTAAGTGAGCCAGAAGAGGTCTGGCCATTTGGCTGCCCGAGCGCTGTCCTCCTCCCTCTGTATAGACAGACCCATCCGTATGGCACCGCCACACAGTGCACATCCCTGAAGGCTGAGACTCCTGAGCACTGACAGACCCTGCTTCCCGCTGCTTTGCAGAGCAACCCCCCTTCCCCCTGAGGGCCATGGAGCCACCAGCTCCAGAATCACATGGTCCCCGCCTGCCACCTCCAAGTTTGCTGAGAATCCATCTGGGATAATAGCAAACAGAAGGGTAGGTTGCCCCTCCTGGGGCTCCTTTGGCTTCCCCTGCCCAGGCTGCCTCCGGCTGGTAACTAAATTCCGCTCCCACAGAAAATGAAAATGGGCTTTCCCAGATGTAGAGCTAGGAGGGTACCGAACTGAGATGCCCATGGGAGCGCAGCTTGGGAAGCAATAATGGCTACGCCAGAAATAAAAGCATACACATTTATAAGCTGTGTCATTGTTCCAGGCAGGCATCTTGACGTGGGTCTAGGTTATCATTTATTTATTTGTTTATTTTTATTGTCTTCAAAACAACACATATGTAGCCCTGAACACCGGGAACCTACACTTCTGCAAACCCAAGCGGTGAAACTCATTTGTATTTCTACCATTCAGCTCCTGATTCAGAATACAGCCTTCCTGGCTTTTCAGTAGGCCTCTTTAATTAAAATTCAGAATTCCTTAGTCCCCAGAACCTCCTTTTCCTGCCTCACACTTTGGCCCATTGCTGATGGTTACATTCCTACAATATCCTATTTAATGGCTCCCTACTATTGCTTGGTATTAAAGTTGCGCCACATCCTCAAGTGAGTGCCCTGCTGTTGCACTTGGTAGTTTTGCTAGTTTATTATTTGTGTGAAATTGTCTTGTGGAAGACTCTTGCTTCTCAGGTTTTGCTTTCACTCCATGTTATTGCCTGCTCCCCGGCCCCCAACAGGAAGAAGGATGTATGAGGTCTGTTACTGCCTAAAAACATACACATTTGAAATAAAGGCCTGCCTTGCCTTCCTTCCTTCCTCTTTTCCTTCTTCCCTCCCTCCCTCCTTCCCTCCCCCCTCCCTTTCTCCTCCTTCTTTGCTTTGTGTTTTTTGAGGCAGGGTTTTACCATTGTAACCTTGGCCTGGATCTCACTATGCAGACAGGCTCATAGAGACCCACCTTCCACTGCCTGCGGCTTCTGAGTGCTGGGATTAAGGGCATTGCCACCATGCCTGGCTTGTTTATTTGTTTCAAGCCAGGGCTCAGGGTCTCAGGAGTCTTGTGTTGATCTTAAACTCATGATGCTCCTGCCCAGCCTCTGAATCACAAGCATGTCCTCCTGTGTCTTGCTCATTTGCAAGGCTTTTGTTGGCCGCTGTGGAAGAAAAGCCCATTCAAAGTCTCCCAACCTTCTGTGTCATTATGGCCTTATGTCCAGTAGGCTGCCTGGTTTCCTCATAGTTTGTCTGTCCTGTGCCCACACTGGGTGCTTCTCTGGGCCGGGAGGCTGTGGAGAGCAGGGTGGCAGGGGGATGAAGTGTGGAAGAAGGGCAGTTGCCCTAATGACATAGCCCCCCCATCCGAAGGTGGAGCTGCTGCAGGCTGTCATAAACTATCTCATGCCCACGATAGTGCTGCCCAAGATCAATGGTAAGGGACTCTGAAGAAACCAATGGTTTTCAATCCCGGTCAGAAAGGTGGGGTTGCCTTCCTGCAGGTCCTGGTTCCTGGCCTAGGTTAGAGGCCAGAGGATGGGCCCGTTAAGTGACCTCAGATGACATCTGACCCAAAAGTTCAGAGGACAAAAGGAACCGGCATGCCCTGGGCTCCTCCTCTACTCCCATCCCTTACATCATTCCTGCCTGTGAGGTGGCGGGGGAGGGGGCGATTTGTTGAGTTTTCAGGGTGGTGTAAAGCTAACATCTATCCCAAGCTGGGGTTCACATCAGCAGCCCCGAGACTGACCTAACCAAGTTCACCTTCATGGGAAGATGGGTCTAGGACAAATTCCTCGTGGCTGACCCAGGCCACTCCAGGTTACTAAACTATCCCCTGTGCTTGCATGCCTCAGTTCCACCTCAGTTTATGGGGTGCAGGTGTTGTTCCCCCAGCTACTGCCCATTCACATCTTCATCTGCAACACAGAGGGGTTCCATGTACAGATACCCCCAATCCCAGGTCCATGCTCTGCCTATAGAGCCCCCAGTTTCACTCAGGTGTGGCACAGAGCAATGGTGTGTACTGTCAGAAGAGAAGTCACTGGGGAGAGGCCCACTTGTCCTGCATGTGGGCTTGGGGGTCAGTGGAGTAGAAGGGGGCAGGGGACAGGCACCAGGGCAGCCTTCCTTCCTGGCATGCAAACCTGTGCTGGCCCCTGCTTCATGTGCCCCTCTTGTCTCACACCATAGAGAGGCTGTGTAAAGGTTTCCCTCTGCCTTTGCCCGCTGGAGTCCGGCTCCACAACCCCGTGTTTCAGTCCTTCCAGATAAGGCCCCAAGGTCTCCGGTCACCAAGTGGCCCGTGAGAATAGCCACCCACCGCTGCCAAGCCTCCTGTGTGCCACACCCTGCACTGAGCCCTTCCTAGCTTCACAACATCCTTAGGACACGGAGAGAGTTGGTGCTTAGGAAACCTGGGCTGTTGCTTGTTTCTGTAAATGTGGACTCACCAAGTAGACACACAATTCTTTTTAGGTGGGCGTGTTTAAGAGCCTAATATCAGATTATTTTAAAAAGCAACTGGAGATGCCGGGCGGTGGTGGCGCATGCCTTTAGTCCCAGCACTTGGGAGCCAGAGGCAGGTGGATCTCTGTGAGTTCGAGACCGGCCTGGTCTACAAGAGCTAGTCCCAGGACAGGTTCCAAAGCTACCGAGAAACCCTGTCTCAGAAAACAAAAAAAATAAATAAAACGAAACAAAAAACCAAAAAGCAACTGGAGAGAGAGTAAGAGGGTGGAATAAAGAGAAGCTTGATCTTACCTGAGGAGGGATCATGTTCCTACATAGATAAGGGATGTCTTGATCTTACCTGAAGAGGGATCATGTTCCTACATAGATAAGGGATGTCTTGATCTTACCTGAGGAGGGATCATGTTCCTACATAGATAAGGGATGTCTTTGTTACCCACATGTGTGGTTGACCAAAATCCCTGCACCCCTGCAGAAGATGAAATGTGACTTTGTTGTTGTTGTTTTTCTAGACAGGGTTTCTCCATGAAATAGTCTTGGCTATCCTGGTACTCACTCTGTAGACCAGGCTGGCCTCAAACTCACAACGATCTGCCTGCTTCTGCTTCCTGAGTGCTAGAATTAAAGGTGTGTGCTACCACTGCCCTGCCATGGGATGCAGCCTCTTGTATGGGTGGAAATGACTTCTGTAGTACACAAGGGAAGCTGGGAAGTGTAGTCTTTCACAGGAAACTATCACCTAGAGCATGGTGTATAGCACTGATGCACCAGCGTCACCTTGGTATGTTTACATAAAGAGTTCTATCTACGCCTGTCCTGCAGGAGTGTGACACCCTGATGTTTGCACACTTTCCTCTGAGTTTCCAGACTCCTGGGCTCCTGGGAACTTTCCCTCAACTGCTTCAGTCTCCCCTTTTCCTTCTGTCTGCACCCTGCATACCAGCAATCCAGGCCTTCCTCCCCATGCATCTTCTCCCCATATCCCTGGCATTCATGGTCTCTCTCAGCAACTCATCAAGCTCAGCATCCACCCCTGCAGCACCCAGCTTTTTTCTGTGCTGTACATGTTGGCCATCTCCCTTCCGCAGTGTCTGTATACCAATGCCCCGGGCCCTTCATCCCTAAACATCCCAATAAACCCATAACCCCACAGGGAAGCCCTCACCTGGCCCCGAGTTCCTGCCTCTGTTGACAGCTTGCTTTTCTGATGCATGGCCCCTATGAGAAAGTCCTGTGTCACCAAGTTCCTCTCTCTAATGCATGGTGGCAGTCAATCCTGGTTCTTTAGACCAAGGAGTGGCTGAAGATGAGACCAGAAAACAAGCAACAGAGCAGAGGAATCTGCCCCCTCTCCACAGAATCTCTGTTCCTGAATTTTATCAAGGTCATCGTAAAAAAAAGAAGAAAAAAAAGCCCCTGGCATAATTTAATTGCTTCACTTAGAAACAGAGAGGAGACTCGGGGCAGAGAGTAATTTTTCAGTCTTGATTGGAACTGGGTCTTTTGAGCTGCTGCAAGGCAGGGGTGACACACAGAGGTCCCCAAGATGGCTGAGAGAACACCTACCAGGGAAGCTGCTGGCAGGATCTCCATCTGTGTGACTGCAGCCACACAGGCCCAACTGCTGACACCCTGCCTTTCTCAAGCAGACTGGCCTCACCCCGCCCCCATCTTAGCCAGGCCCCCAAGTTTGCTTTTCTTAAACATATGTATGTGTATGCTTAAATGTCTGTATGTGTGTATGGCTTGCACACTGTGCATTTGAATGTGTATGGATGCATGTGTATGTGTATGTGAGCATATGTGTGTGCGCACATGTATGTGGAGGTCAGAGGTGACAAGTGACATATATCACTCTCTACCTTGTGTCTTGGGACAGAGCTTCCCAGCCAGGCCACCCTTCTTAAAATCCCAACACAGCATCCAGGGTGCAGTTCAACTAACGGTGTCTGTCTTTCCCTAGAATTTCCTGGTGCTTGGAGCAGATGTCCACCGAACCTGAGAGATCACCACAGGCCCTGGGCCTGGGAGCCCTGCAGCTGCTCCCAAGGGGGCCACTGCACTCACAAGACATCCTGCTCCAGGAATCTTTTAGTCTTTGGCCCTGTCCCCCAGCCCCTTGCTCACTTCCCCAAGCTCAGCTCTAGAAATCACCCAAGCCAGTGGAAGTTGAGCACAGGTGTAGTGTTAGGGGAGCAGGCCTGCATTTCGTCCCTCCAGGCTCCCGCACGGCTAGCTTATACCCCGAAATAGCAACACGCAAATTGTATTTGTTTAAGCACTGCCTGGCCCATTATATCTAG
>LOEQ01015131.1:17147-28453 GCA_001685075.1 Bramus lutescens
CTTATTAGTTATGAATGCTTGGTCTATCTTAGGCTCGTTTCTGGCTAGCTCTTTCAACTTAAATTAACCGGTTTCTCTTTATCTACCTTTTGTCTTGGGACATTTTATTTTTCTTTCCTTCTTATATCTTAATTTCCCTGCTTCTCATGTCGGGCTGACTGGTGGCTGCCTAGCTTCTTGCCCCAGGCATGTCCCTGTCTTTCTTCCTTGTTCTCTTCCTCTTCCTTCTCCTTCCTCTCCTATTTATTCTCTTAGCCTTCTAGCCCCACCTATCCTTTTCCTGCCTAGCTATTGGCCATTCAGGGCAAGGTGAAACAAATGCAACAGACCTTTGCATAATTAAACAAATGCAGCATAAACAAATATAACACACCTTTACATATTAAAGTAATATTTTATAGCATAAACAAATGTAACACATGTTTGCTTAGCTAAAATGATATTCCGCAACACCTGGGTGTGAATCTTTCTTATTTCCCTAGATTCTCTGGCTGTGGAACATTGCAGCCTTGGCTTCATGGGGCTAGCTCCTCATAGTGGACATATGGTCACACCCACAGGGTTTTGTGCATGCTGGGTTAGTACTGTACCGTGGAGCCATGGTCCTTCTCCATTCTCTTTGCACACTTAGAACTTTTTCTCTTAGCCTTCCAGGAAGTTCAGGGTTTTGTGTTCGTTTATATTCAGAATGAAAGACTGAAGAAGGCAGGCACTGCCTGCTCTGATGTCCTGTAAGGGTCCCTGACACTTGCTCTGATGTCCTGTAAGGGTCCCTGATGCTCTGATGTCATGTGAGGGGCCCCTGATGCTCTGATGTCATGTGAGGGGTCCCTGATGCTCTGATGTCATGTGAGGGGTCCCTGATGCTCTGATGTTGGGTGAAGGTCCCTGATGCTCTGATGTCGTGTGAGGGGTCCATGATTCTCTGATGTCATGTGAGGGGCCCCTGATGCTCTGATGTCATGTGAGGGGTCCCTGATGCTCTGATGTCATGTGAGGGGTCCCTGATGCTCTGATGTTGGGTAAAGGTCCCTGACGCTCTCTATTCTGTGAATCTGAGCATGTTTAGCAGTTAACATCTATCTTATAAGCTGCAACCTCTTGGAATTTCAAATGCTGGCACTAGGAAAGTGGAAAGGACTTGAAGGGGATCAAGAGTTCAAGACCAATCTGGGCTACATAGGGAGATCCCATCTTCAAAATCAAAGAAACAAACGGAAGAATTTTGTAGAATACCAGGAAACAGGGAGGACATACGATCCTGTAAGTAAGGATGACGCTGCCAAGTCCAGCTCTTCGAGGAGCCGTGCCATTACAATCTCGCTTGAGAGAAGTGCGCAGTGTGACCTGTGCTCTTCTCTGACACCTTACCCAGGGCTCACTCCTCCACCTGGGTCACACAGTGCAGCAGCTGACACATTTGCACACTGACTGAGTTATGCACAACAAGTTCCAGAAGGAAGATTGCTGGGCTCATGGGGCACAGGGCTGTTTTGAGAGCTTTTGGGTGGTGTTTGGCTTGGCTTGGTCCTGGAAACTAACGTTTGAAGACTTGCCAAGTTGCTGTCCAGACAATTATGCCACAGCAAGACTGGGAGAAGTGGTTATTTAAACAGAGCTGAAAAAAGGGAGGGTCCAGATGGAGTCACACCTATTATCTCATCCAGCTTTCTTGGGCTGGCCTGTGACCCTGAGTGAGCATAGTTTCCTGTCTGTCACTCCAGGCTGTCCGTCCTAGCAGAGAGGTCAAGAGATTGGCCGAGGCATGGCAGAAACTCCAGTGAGTGCGGGATTCCCTTGGTGGGTGGGGCTTAAAACCCTTGGGGCCAGGCCAACCCTCCTAACCTGAGCAGTGGCCACAGCAATGACCCCCCAGTGGTGTCGCAAGCAGGTTCCAGCCCACAGGCCTCCCTTTCCCGCTTGCAGGAGCCCGCCCTCCCTCAAGAACCACTCCCAACCCTGGGCCTCGGCTACTTTAAGGGCTCCAGAATCAGCCCACATTGACACAGTCGCCACTCACCCAGGGTCCAGGATGGAGGCTGGGACAGGGCCTCTGCTCTCTATACTTCTGGGGTTGTTGCTCCTTTCCACGCCCGGGACTCGAGGTGCCAACCCCGCCCTGGTGGCCCGGATCACCGACAAGGGCCTGGAGTACGGTAAGAAGACTCACTGCAGGCTGGCCTAGGAGACCCGACACCAGGCACAGCCAAGACAGGGAAAACGTGCATCTCTGGTAGGGAGCCTGCCACATGGGTCATGTGACCATAGCTGCGATTCTGGCCAGGTCACTCCCCAGATGTGTTTGTTACTTCAGCCCACGACCTGTTATCTGACTTCTGCACCCGAATGGGGAGGAAGGGTCCCCGCAGCTGAGGCAGGAGGTAATTGAGAGAAAGGCAGGTTGTGGAGAGCTTGATAAACAACCCCACGCAGGGACCTGGCCTGGTTCCTTCAGGAAGAGTCTTGGTAGAGTTTGAAACGCGACCTAAAATGAACGCGTCATAGCTGGAGGCAGTTAGAGGCTGGGAGGGACTAAGGGAGGCCGTGTGGGGGAGGGATGTTCCACCCTGGGATCTGGGAGGTGGTCATACGGCTTACCAAACTTTAAAACGTCCTGATTGGTACCTTCAAGACAAGCACGCCTCACATGCCTATAATCATGTTACTCTCATTTTTGTTTTGTTTTGGTTTTCATTTATTTATTGCAGTACCAGGGATCGAACCCAGGGCCTTGCACATGCCAGGCGGGTACTTGACCACTGATCTACAGCCAAGACTACACATTCTCTTTTTCAGTTTCGAATTTTGGATAGCAAACTGAATTACCCAGGCTGGCTTTGAACTCACTCTACAGTTCAAACAGGACTTGAACATGTTACAATTTTCCTGCCTCTGCCTCCCAAAGTAGCCTGGGTTATAGTTCTGTGCCACCGGGATTGACCCCACTTTAAAACCTGGGGAGAAAAAGTATTTGGTAAGCTACTGAAATAATGCCACAGAATGATTGTGCCCAGGAGGCGAGGCAGCTGGGGTGCTTGCACAGCCATGACGTGCCACATCTGGAGAGCCTCCACTGCCTCGTCTTCTGTTGGGTAGGGATGCTGGGATCTCAGACAGGCAATGGCAGGGTAAAATCAAGGAGGGCTTTCAGGAGGAAGTAAGTAGAAAAGGCAGTAAGAACTAGCCAGGGACAAAGGGTGGCAGTCCGTCAGAGGGCTCCTGCTGTATATACTTTAGAGAAGAGGTTGCATTGCAGGAGGTGAAAGGGAAGCCTCCAGAGACCTGTGTGCACAGCCTGACTGGGGCAGAGGCTTGGGTTCTGCTCCTGTCAGAGACACAGTAGGGCCACTAACTGCATTAGTTTGGAAACCCTAAGTCAGGTGCATTTGTCTTCTGCCCTTCCTGGGCACGTGTGCCATGTGTGTCTCCATGCTCTGAGACTGATGACATGTACCATGTGTGTGCCCAGAGCTCTGAGGTTGGGTGACATGTGTGTGTTCAGAGCTCTGAGATCAGTGCCATATGTGTGCCCAGTGCTCTGAGGTTGGTGCCATGTGCCATGTGTGTGCCCAGTGCTCTGAGGTTGGTGCCATGTTCCATGTGTGTGTCCAGTGCTCTGAGACTGGGGTCATGTGCCATATGTATGCCCAGTTCTCTGAGGTTGGTGCCATGTAACATGTCTGTGCTCAGTGCTCTGAGGTTGGGTGCCATGTGTGTGTGCCCAGTGCTCTGAGGTTGGGTGCCGTGTGTGTGCCCAGTTCTCTAAGTTTGGTGCCATGTGTGTGTGCCCAGTGCTGTGAGGTTGAGTGCCATGTGCCATGTGTGTGTGCCTAGTTCTCTGAGGTTGGTCCCATGTGCCACGTGTGTGCCCAGTGCTCTGAGGTTGGTGCCACGTGCCATGTGTGTGTGCCCAGTACCCCGAGTTTGGATGTTTTGTCCTTTCCACACTTTTAGTAATGTTAGTCCCCCTTTTCTGTTCTGGGAATTTATGGAGCACCTACTGACTATGCCAGCCACAAGCTCTGGGCACCTGCTCGGTCTAGGCTGCCACTGGTGTGACAGGCCAGGCCCCATCTCACCCATGAGGAGCATATCATTGTTGTCTTGTTTGATGGATAGAGAAAGTTGAGCCTGGGGACGTATTCAAAGCCACTCGGTTAGAAAGAGGTCATGTCCGGGATTCTAGCCCTGAAATCCTTCCAATGTTTGCCACACCCCAGGCCAGCAGCACTCCTTTCCTGGTCGTGTAGTTGGTAAAGGCCTCTCCATCCCCTTATGTGTGGGCACCAGCCTATGAACTCCATGATATGCAGGCATTCTGATTCTGGCACAGCTGGGCTGGGCAGCCTGTGCTGTGATTATTGTCATCAAGGACACTGGCCTCTCTAGTCAGGGAAGGTGGTAGCCACCGAAGAATCGAGAGCACAGGAGAGGAGGCAGGGTGGCCGGGCTGACCCCAGCTTTTCCTTGTCTGCAGCGGCCAAGGAGGGGCTGTTGGTGCTGCAGACAGAACTGCAGATCACGCTGCCCGACTTCACCGGGGACTTCAAGATCAAACCTGTGGGCTGTGGGTTTCACAGGTGACTGGGGAGGGGACAGAGCCCAGGAGTAGTCCTGGAGGCCTCTTGGCACAGGCAGTGGGAGTTCAGAACGGGTTTGTTGGAGTGAGCTGGGTCCTTGCATTCAACATGCAGCAGTGTTAATACCTCCTGAGTGTGTNTATTCAAAGCCACTCGGTTAGAAAGAGGTCATGTCCGGGATTCTAGCCCTGAAATCCTTCCAATGTTTGCCACACCCCAGGCCAGCAGCACTCCTTTCCTGGTCGTGTAGTTGGTAAAGGCCTCTCCATCCCCTTATGTGTGGGCACCAGCCTATGAACTCCATGATATGCAGGCATTCTGATTCTGGCACAGCTGGGCTGGGCAGCCTGTGCTGTGATTATTGTCATCAAGGACACTGGCCTCTCTAGTCAGGGAAGGTGGTAGCCACCGAAGAATCGAGAGCACAGGAGAGGAGGCAGGGTGGCCGGGCTGACCCCAGCTTTTCCTTGTCTGCAGCGGCCAAGGAGGGGCTGTTGGTGCTGCAGACAGAACTGCAGATCACGCTGCCCGACTTCACCGGGGACTTCAAGATCAAACCTGTGGGCTGTGGGTTTCACAGGTGACTGGGGAGGGGACAGAGCCCAGGAGTAGTCCTGGAGGCCTCTTGGCACAGGCAGTGGGAGTTCAGAACGGGTTTGTTGGAGTGAGCTGGGTCCTTGCATTCAACATGCAGCAGTGTTAATACCTCCTGAGTGTGTGGCCTGAGCCTCTGTTTCCTCACCTGTACAATGGAGCTGCTGCTGCTCTCTCTGCCTTAGAGGGTGAGCTCAGGATCCAGTCACTTCAAGTAGCCTGGACAGGAAGATAGGCTTAGAACTTAAAATGAAGTAGTATCCTGAGCACTAATGTTGCCTTTTGTGTGGGGGGCAGTCAGGGAAGGCTTCCCAAAGGAGGGGGCACCCGAGCTGAGTCTTCAAGGCTTTGCTAGATGTAAGGGGCTCATGTTTATTTAAAGAGGCATGAAGGGTGGACAGCAGAAAGAGGGCAGTCAGGCCTGCAGCCTATGAACGCCCTCTGTACTTAGTGCTCCCTTCTGTTAGTCCTTTTGTTAGTGCACATTTATTAAGCACTTGCTGTGTACCAAGCTTCTCCAGCATCTCCACCCCAAAAGGAATCGACCTATTGTTTCCCATGGACAGCCCTGGCCCCTTCCAGTCTTCTCTAAGGGCTATCTCAGGCTTTCTTAAATCTGACCCCCTTACTGGGCATGAGGAAGCCAGGGTTGGAGGAAGGATCTGCCATCTGACAGAGTGTATCTGCTCACCCCAGGAAACTGTCAGTGGCCACTGAGGTTCATAGGGCCCAATCCTGTGTTCCTGAAAGCATACCCCTTCCTCAGAGTGTATTCACCCAGCCTGCTGCAGGGACCCTAGTGACACCAGGAGGTGTCCCAAGCATGCCCGGTGCTCTACCAAGCAAGGCTGAAAAAGAGGAAGCATGGTTCCTGGGTCAATCGTGTCCAGGAACCAGCCTGATGCCATCCTCCTGTCTCCCTACAGCCTGGAGGTCCAGAACTGTGAGCTGCGTGGCTCCTCCCTGAAGCCACTCCCAGGCCAAGGCCTGAGTCTTGCCATCTCTGACTCTTCCATCGGACTCCGTGGCAAGTGGAAGGCAAACAAGTCCTTCCTGTAAGTTAAGTCCTATCTACCCTTGGGCCTGTGGTCTCTCTCAGCCTTCAGTTCTTCTTCCTGGGTCATCAAAAGACCACACGATGGACAGACAGGTGTCCTGAGTGTTGAGAGAGAGAGAGAGAGAGAGAGAGAGAGAGAGAGACTCTCTCTCTCCCTCCCACATCTTCTGATTCAGAGTGGACTAAATGAGATCACACAGCTTGTTCCTGGTTTGTTTCCCACAGATCTAGACCCCAAAGCCAGGACCTCCCTGAGCTAGGGCTGTCCTTGGGAAATGACCTTCCAAATGTCCCTTCCCTCAGAATGGGAGGAGTAAGCTTAGAGACAGTTGGAGCTCATGGAACAGGATGCTAGAAACTGTGAGAGATGCCCAGAAAGTCCCCAGCTCAGCCTGCTCATTCCTTCTACTGCCCAGCATCAAGAGCTATTTGGGGTCACCAGCATTCCAGCCCCTGTATGGGGCAGCCCCACAGAACACACATGGGTGATTTAAGGGCTCTAGGGGTGAGAAGGTCAAGGAGGAGCAGGCCTGGTTTCCCCAGGGGCCTCTCTCCTCAGCTTGCAGATGGCATGTGCTTGCCACATTCCCTTGTCTGGGCAGCACTGATGTCTGCTTCCCTACATTCTAACCTCCTGTGACAGTGGCGCTCAACCTGTGGGTCGCCACCCTTTTGGGGCTGAATGACCTTCCACAGAAGTCACCTAAGACCATTGAAAAACACATTTGTTATCATTCCAATTCATAACGGTAGCAAAATTACAGTTGTGAAGTAGCAACAAAAATAATTTACGGTTGGGGGGGTCACCACAACATGAAGAACTGTATGAAAGGGTCGCAGCGTTAGGAAGGTTGAGAGCCACTGTCCTGTGACGCGCCCTCCATCACATCAACAGGGTTGTCTCCGTGTGGTGTCACCACCAAGGGCTACTGGGGGTGGGGCTTTAACCTGTGTATTTGGGGCACAATTAAGCCCAGGACCAGTCTCAGCTTGGTGGCCTGGTCACATCTACTCCCAAGACCTACAGTGGGAGCTTCCAGCAATTTGTTTTGCCAAATTATCTGGTATAAACTGAGCTCCACTGGAAGTGTTAAATGGCCAAATTTACAGATTTGGTGTAACCGGGGGAGGGGCAGATAAATCTTACTGATTCTTACACAGGCCACTGAAGTTTACATGCTGAAATGGCAATATCCATTTTTACACTTATTTGGGGGACTGGAGAGAGAGCTCAGCAGTTAAGAGCAGAGGACCTGAGTTCTGTTCCTAGTTTCATGCCAGGCAGCTCCCAACCACCTGTAACTCCAGCTCCAGGGGACCTGATGCCTTCTTCTGGCCTCCAAGGCCACCTAAACACACACAGATGCAGACACAGACACATGAATAAAAATAAATCTTAGAAAGTTGTTCTTGCCGCTTTCTCTGTCGTTTTAGGGTTTCTCTGTGTAACAGCCTTAGATATCTTGGAACTCACTCTGCAGACCAGGCTGGCTTTGAACTCACAGAGATCCGCCTGCCTCTGCCTCCTGTGTGCTGGGATTAAAGGTGTGCGCCGCCGCCACCACCACCCAGACAAGTTTTTTTTTTTTAGGTTAGTTTTATTCAGTATGATGTGTATGGGGGATAGGTGAGTGAGGGGGGACATGCTCACCCGTGGTGGCCATAGGCATTGCATCACACTGGACCTGGGCTGACAGATCAGTGATGGCCCTCTGGGTCCTCTGCAGGAGCAGTACACACGTTTAACTGCTGTGGTCTCTCCAGGTCCCCTCAGGCTGTTTCCTGAAGGTACTTCTTTGTAGGTTGTTTTTGTTTTCTCTACTACTCATGATGCTTCAGTGAGCCACCCCCGACACATCACAGAGAAAGAGTTGGGAGTCAGGTATCGGGGCCTGATCGTGTGTGTTGGAACTCGGACAGCTGTGCCGGGTGGTTCCAGAAAATGCTCCAGTGTCCTCTGTGGGCCATGGCACCTGCAGTGCCAATTCACCTTCATCTTCAAAAGTCTTCTCAACTTTGTGGTGGGAATTGGCATTGTCGTAGGTTGATTTTCTGTAACTTTTCCTGTGCTCAGCACTTGGCAGAGCTTGGGTTTCTTTCCATTGCTTTCTCCCTTCCTTGCTACTTTGTTCATTGTGTGGACTAAGAAATGAACCTCCGGGCTGGAGAGATGGCTCAGTGGTTAAGAGCATTGCCTGCTCTTCCAAAGGTCCTGAGTTCAATTCCCAGCAACCACATGGTGGCTCACGACCATCTGTAATGACGTCTGGTGCCCTCTCCTGGCCTTCAGGCATATACACACAGATAGAATACTGTATACATAATAAATAAATAAATATTTAAAAAAAGAAAAGAAATGAACCCCCACCCCGTGTATGCTCATATGTTAAGGAGGCAACACCTCCCAACCCCACCGGCTCAGAAGCTGATTCGTTTTGCCATGTATATATATGGGGTTTGTTTGACCCCTGGCATTCTACCAGCTCTTTTATTTGTAATTAAATCTTTATTTTTTTCTTACTTCTCATTAACTCATACATCCTTACTGGTGTCTGCTCCTTTTGAGTAAGAATCCAAGTTCCTCTTTCCACAATGAATAACTGCCCCTCTGGCCTCCAGGAAATTGCAGGGCTCCTTTGACCTGAATGTCAAGGGTATTGCCATCTCCGTGAACCTCCTGCTGGGCAGCGATCCTTCGGGGCGGCCCACGGTCACTGCCTCCAGGTGCAGCAGCCGTATCTATGACGTGGATGTGGACATATCAGGAAATGTGGGGTGAGTCACCACAGGGACCACCTGGGTATGGTCCTCGCTGGGCTCTGATAAGTGTCCAGATCTGAGTGGAATGCTTAGTGCCCCACTGTTAGTAGAGACTATCCCTTGGGGACCCTGCTGGGACACACAGGTACAGACCCAGGCAGGAATGCTGAGGGGCCATTTCCACAAGTGAACAGAGTTAGGGAACCTCGTCAGGGGAGGAAGTTTTGGGTAGTTGGAGAAACATGTGGCTTTGGCCAAAGTTCAAGTTCATGGTCAAGTCATTTTGCCTCCCAGTCTCTGTTGCCCTTGCTAGAAAACCAGATTCTAGTTCCAAGCCCAAATCCCCCGATCTTATCAGCTATGATAGGAGACTGAACCAGCCGTACTGAACATGGCAGGGCTCTGGGACCCTGATTGTAAACCACCTGATGTGGGTGCTGAGAACCAAACTTGGTCCTCTGCAGAAACAGTATGTGCTCTTAATTGCTGAGCTATCTCCCCATCTCCAGGTGGCAGAGCCTGGCTTTCTCCATCCCCACTGTCCCTCTACCCAGTGGCAGACAGCTGACTGTGTACTGTGTCCTCTGCCCAGGTGGCTGCTGAATCTCTTCCACAACCAGATCGAGTCCAAGCTCCAAAAAGTATTGGAGAACAAGGTAATTAAGGCCAAGGGGGGCAGGTAGATCTCATCACAGGCCACTGTCTCTGCAAGGCTGTGGGGGCCTATTACACACACACACACACACACACACACACACACACAGGTCAGTTTTGTGTCCCTCCCCATAGTTGAAGCAGGAACTTCAGGAACACACACACACACACACACACACACACACAGAGGTCCGTTTTGTGTCTCCCCCCATGGATGAAGCAGGAACTTCAGGAGCACACACTCTGTGGTCCTGGGATCTAGGTGAACTTGATGAGCATGTCAGCCTCCACCATGACACCTTACCAAAGTGACTTACACTTCCTGCTGCTGCTCCTGATAATGATTAGCAATATGTCTTATAGCAATATACATCGTAATGATAATCACAAAATACAGGGGTATAATTATTGTTTTGCTCAATTAATATAATTAGTACAGAATATACTATTCTTATTTATAAAGAACAGCTGCCGTTTATGATCCTGTGCTTTGGCCAGGAATAATGATCTAAAGTTCTTTTGCATAATCTTGGCCCAATTTTTTCTTTTCAGTGTTATGAGACAGGGTCTGACTACATAGCCCAGGCTAGCCTCAAGCCCAAGACCTTCCTGGGGTTATGAACATCAACAACAAACTGGGATTGAACCTCAGACTTTAAAAGAGAGAGTGGGGTGGCTCAGAGGGGTGTCAAAAACTAAGTGGTGCTAGACCAGGATGGAGACTTTCCCAACCCTGGGGCCCCATATGCCAAAAGCCTTAGGAGTATCCAGGAGGACTTGAAGATCTAGCTTGGCCCCTGCTCTCTGTAAGTTTTCAGACATCTCTTCCCTGCAAGCTCCTGTCTCTGGCTGCTACAGGACACGCTCTTCCTGAGGCTAAGAAAACATACATACTCTTGTCTTGTTGCCCTGAACCCCCAAACACCTAGGATGTGGTTGGCCTTGGGTCCTGTGAGCAAGCACCCAGAACTCAGAGATACAGAGGTCACAGTGCCAGCAGATACTGATCAGGACTTGAACCCAGAGCAGGGGCTTCCTCCTCCTTGCAGCACCCTTAGCCACCACGCTGCTATACCTCCAAAAGACCCCCTAGACATCTGGGACAGAGGACCTCATGTTTCCCCTCCACAACAGCTTAGATCTCTGAAAGAATGGGGTACCAGGCACTGGGGCAAAGTTTCCATGTCTCTCTCTTTCATTGAACACGTGGATGGATATGTTGGAATCAGTGGGAACTCACAAATCAAAAAGAGCTGTAGCTGGGCACGGTGGCACACACCCGCAATCCCAGGATCAATACGGAGTCAAGAGGATCTCAAGCCTGGGGTACATAGCAAGAATCTGTCAAAATGGAGGGAAGGCAGAGCAGAGATGGCTCAGTGGGGAAAGTGCTTAATGTACAAGTTTAGATGTCCAGCCCCATGTAAAAACCAGCAGTGTGGTACATCTGTAACAGAGAGCTATGGGGTCACAGACAGGCAAGTCCCAGGGGCTTGTTGGCCATCTAGGTTAGATAATAGTGAGCTCCAGGTTCAGAGAGAGGTCAGTCAAGGTTCAAAACCTAAGGTGGGGTGTAAAAGGAGCGGCAGGCAGGCCTGCTTTTCATTCTGCCCGGCTCCCGCACGGCTAGCTTTACACCCGAAATAACAACACACAAATTG
>LOEQ01015132.1:1385-16245 GCA_001685075.1 Bramus lutescens
AAAAAAAAAAAAGGAACAAACTCAAATCAGGGAGCCTGGAGCCACCACCCTACTCTGTCAGGCTACAAAAAGGACAAAGGAGGCAGGGAGAAAAGAGGTAACTTGTAAACACAGAGAAGTTTAAACCGTGGGAGTTCAGAATGTGCAAGGCATAAAGGTCAGTAGCGGCACTCGTTGTGACCAGTGTGTTTCCCCTTCGCTTTAGGATAGTCACAATAATTTACTCTTCCAGCTTGAGCAAGAAACCTCTACTGTTTTCTTTTTATTTTGTGACTCTGCCCTCCTGACACGCAAACAGGGAATATTGGTAACAGGTATGTTCGAGCAGGAGTGAACTTATTACGGAGAGACGCATGTGTTTGTCACTTCCTCCATTACAGCATAGAAAAAATATTCATCGATAAATTGAAATACCTCAGAAATCATGTACTAGGAAAAGAACGTGTTGAGGCTTTTCTTCGGCGAGAGATTAAAATAGTTTACCTGGAACAGAATTCATAATTTAAGTTCTGACATCTTCACATATCACTTTACAGGACGGACTCCAAGACAATAAGTTGGTGATAGGTGTACCACACAAACAAATTTCCTTAGTTTGAAACATTTCTTGGTTTCTTTATTAATCTAAAATTCATGCACTGAACATAAATAGGGAATAGAGTCAATGGAACTCTGATTGTTATTCTTTCTATTAAAGCTGCAAGGAGTAACTGCTTTGCAAGCTTACTTGACCTACTGCGGATGAACATATCCGCCCTGTTTCTTACTGCCTGACAGGGCTCATTTTCTGACCCCAAGCACTCATCCCTTTCTTGCCAGCTCCTCCTAGCTTGCATAGTTTGCTTACTAGAGAAAAAAACTTTTGCTGAAATATAACATAAACAAAACCAATTCCAATAGATATTTGCATAAACACGCACACACACACACAACGAAAGTCTCTATCTGTTTTGAGGGCTAGTAGGTTGGGTAGGTGTTTATCAGAGTCGTATTTGGAATGAGTCCTATTTGAGATCAGCCTAGTGTGTGAGTGAGGGATTGGCCATTCAGGCTAATTTTATTTTATTTTATTTATTTATGTATTTTTTTAAAGAGAAGACTCTCTAGGAGTCGAGTGATAATGGGTAGTTTCTCAGTTGGTCATGGACACTATCACCTATGTATTCTCCTATGTATGAGAGATGCACAGAGAAGCAGTCATATGGTTAAAATTGTTTTTATTGTTATGAAAATGTGATACACTTGATATATCTAAAATTAATAGCGTATGTAGAATATGTATTTAATTTAGAATGGTACTTTTTGTTTTAAAAAAATCTATGTCACATCCAATATGAATAAGAAAGAATTGACTGATAATAATCTGGAAGGAATTTTTGAAATGTTTGCAATATTTACTAAATACAGTTTTTAGTTGCATGACAAATATGTACAACAAAGCACAGAGATGGATATATTTGAAAAGAAAAAACAAGTATATACCAACACACATATGAACATACACGTTTGTCATAAAAATTTAGAAATGTGTTAAGATTTGAAAATTATCACCTTTCCTTGAGTAATGCCCCAAACTACTATTGTGAACTCAATCACCGCAGATTAAATTTTCTTTGATTTAGTTTATGGATAAATGGATTATGAAAACAAACATTTAAATTTATATTTTGTTTATTTAAGGTATAAATCTCCAAGTGTCACAGCCACTTCTTTTATTAAATATTTTCATAGCTGTGAAGCATTGCATTTTGTAAACTAATCTGCAATACTTACAAATATAAAATATCTGCACACAAACATGCACACAAACATGCACACAAACATGTAGACACATTAGTTATTGAAAGTTCTGTTTCTTATATGAAACATGAATAAAACACTATCTATGAGCACTACTGTATTTCAGATTTTGTTGATACAGAATATCCTGTTGTTAGAAATATATTCAGATGTGAAATTATTTGATAACAGGTTGTATATATTTCTTGCTTTAGGGACACTTCGTACACTTTTTATAGAGGTTTTGTTAATTAACTATCTCACCAGAAAATGCAAATCACTTGAACTTTTTTGATGTTTATGGGTCTTTTAATTAAATGCATGTCAACGGTCATGTAGTTATTATCCACTGGTCTTGACTTGGGTTTTCTGATGATTAATGAAACCGAGGACACTTTCTCTTAGTTACTGATAATTGTGACAGTTATCTTAATAGGACACAAAAATGAGTGATCAACTCCACTCATTATTAACTCTATAATAGAATTAAATATTTTAAATGTCTTCACACAGTTTATTGCTCAATTTTGGACTGCTCTGTACTTTATTTCTATATTTTTGATACAAATAAGAGTTAGATATTTCCAAAAATTCCTATTTATTGTAACCTTATGATAAGAGTTAAAGTATTATCTTTTCCCTGTGATGTTTCCGCATTTAGGGAATGTGTGATTTTATATTTTCTATCTATATGAATTAATATGTCTGAGTAACACTTCCATTATTTGCAACTTAGTATATTATCACATAATCATTGTGATCATAATTTTAATATTTGAATGGGGACACAGGGATTTTAAGTTCAAGACTACTATGGGCTTTATAGTAAAACCTTATATCATAAAGCAAAAACAATAAAATGTTAAATATTCCTCTTATTATCTAACTTCAAATAAATATCTCAAATGTATTTTTATAACCCTACTTTTCACCTATCTATACATTGTCCTAGATATTTTCTTCAATTTAATGTAAATTCTATCTCTGCACCTAAATCATAGTTTAAATAATCTCATTTGAAGTGTACTTTATATGTAAAAATGTGAGAATTGTATATTTAGTTTTACAAACTGATTTTATTTTTATGAATAGTATAAATATGTCTTATTACTAAACATATTATAGCAAAATAGAATTTGAAAGCATCTGATTTGTATATCTCCATATATACCATCTTACTATGCACACATACTGGAATTTCACATTACATTTGTATTTTTGCAAAATAAATGAATGATTTTTGGTAAAATCATGAATAATATAATTACAAATGCTATGCCAATTTTTATATTCCTTTAATGCTCTTAAAATTAATTATATTCGTGGAGTTTTATGTTGAGGTATTCTTTCAGTTATGACTTTTCTTTGCTGGCTTTTTTGATATAGGATTCACTTTAAAATAGGCTGCCCTTTTTTTAAGGTTCTCCTTTTCCACCTCCTGAATGCCAGATTTCAGAAATGAAGCTTCATGTTGAGCTGGTGCTTACCTTTTTAATGAATTCTTAGTCTGGTTTCCACAAAACTATTACCTCATGATCAAGTAATGTCCTGTCCAATCTTTTGAAATTGATATGACAATGTTGTGATCTGTGACTTTTGTGTTTGAAAACTGCACACTTAATTTACAATAATAACGGCAATAGTAGTATTACTACTATTACTACTAATAAAAATATATAATAATTCAGGGGCTGGAAGACTGAATCAGTGGTTAAGAGTACTTGTTGCTTTTGTAGGTGACCTGGGTTTGATTACTGGCAACCACATGGTGTTATAGTTACAGGGGATTGAAAACCTTCTTACTTTCATTGACACCAGTTATTCACATGGCGCATATACATACACGTGCAAAACATTCATGCACATTAAAATAAATCCCAAAAATGTTTTAAAATATTGTACAAAAATATAAAGTTTTAAGTAAGTTTTTAATGTTGTTTCAGATTGGGCTGCTTTCATTGCAATACCATAGACTGTAGGTTGGACAATCTTATTGGTTTTAATCTCACCATCTCCCTATTAACCATTTCTATGCTGATGACTTCAGAGTCTACTCACTTCTAACTTATAGGCTATTAAATAAGAAACACATTTTATTTATGTATCTCATTCCCATTGAGTTCAATGGAATTGATCCCCTTGAATTATTGGAATTATTTAATAATTACATATATGGAATTGCTAATAGTTAAGGTATTAAACCAAGTAGCTAGAAACTACTTGGTAGCATAAATTTGAATAAAAATATCTAATTTTATGAGGTGTCACTGTTTATCCCTAAGCCATGTGGTAAAACTTATACATTCATTTTTTCTTTGACCATCATTATATTAGAATGATTCCAACAGAGCAATATGACAAATTCTTTTTTCTTTTTAAATTCTTCTCTCATATGCTATACCCCCAACAGTTTCTCTTCCCCACCTCCTTCCAGTCCCTTCCCCTACCTTTCCTTGCCCCAGATCCATTCTTCTTCCTTTCCATTCAAGAAAGGTCAGATACCCCAGGAATATCAACTGAAAATGTAATATCAAGTTACAATTAATACTAGGATCACATTCCTCATACTAAGGCTCCACAAGGCAACCCATTAAGAAGAAAAGGGTCCCCAGAGCAGGTTAAAGAATCATAGAACTCTGCTCCCAATGTTAGTAGCTCTACAAGAACATCAATATACACAGGTATAACATACATACAGAGAATCTAGATAATATTCATATAGGCTCCCTGACTGTCATTTCAGTCTCTGTGAGCCCTTTCTAGTTAATTATTCGAGTCACTTTTTATGGTGTCCTTGAACCCTAGGCTTCTATTATTCTTTCTCACCTTTATCCACGGGATTTCCCAAGCTCCACCTAATATTTGGCTATAGGTTTCTACATCTTAGGTTTCTACATCTGCTCCCATTGGTGGCTGTATGAAGCCTCCCTCATAATGATCAAACTAAGCACCAGTGTACAAGAAAAATCAGAGAATCATTAAGAACTATCTCATTGAGGTTTTTTTTTTTTTTCCTTATCCTGCTTGTTCCTATCTTTGATGTCTGTGTCTATCTGGAGTCTGGTTTCTGGCTGTTGAGGCAGTGTTAAACATGGGCCCTTTTCCTGGCATGGTGCTCAAGCTGGATTAGTCATTTATTGGCCATTCTCACAGTTCTGCACCACCTCTACCCCAGCACATCTTTATATATTTTGGACATTTTTTCTCTGACAGATGTGTAGTTGTTGAAAATATTTTCTTTTCTTTTGGCTGTTGTTTTGTCCTTTTTATGGTGTCCTTTGCCTTATAGAAGCTTTTCAGTTTCTTGAGGTCCCATTTAATAATTGTTGATCTTAGTGCCTGAGCTATGAGATCAGAGTTACCCCCTTACCCACACCACACAGATTTAACTAAGAAACAGAACTGCAGAACAATTTCCCTCATAAACATTTATGCAAAAAAACCTCTCAAACTGAATTCAAGAAGACATCAAAAAGGTCACCCACCAATATTAAGTAGGGTTCTTCCGACTTGAGTATGGTTCAAACTCAATGAATCTGTCAATGTAATCTACCAAATAAACAATCTGAAAGAAAAACAATAACACATGATCATTTCATTATATGCTTAAAAGGTCCTTGATGAAACCTGACACCTTTCAAGATAAAAGCTCGGAGGAAATCATGGATATGAGTGACATAGCTAATCATAATAAAGGCAATGTACTGCAAGCCTATAGCCAACGTCAAGTTAAATGGAGAAAATCTCAAATTTCAGTAAAAACAGGAAGAAGACAAGGCTGTCCACTCTCTTCATAATCATTCCAAGTAGGATTTGAACTTCTAGCTACAGCAACAAGACAACTAAAGGAGGTCAAATTTGAAAGTCAGAATTCAAACTATCACTATTTGTGGATGGTAGAATAGTAAACATAAGTGACCACCAAAATTTTTCCAGAGAAGCCTTACAGTTGATAAACACCTTCAGCAAAGTAGCTGGATAAAAGATTAACTTAAAATTACTCTCCATCCTACATAGAAACAATAAATTGACTGAGAAAGAAATCAGGGATAAAACACTTTTTACAATAGTCACAAACAAAAAATAATTTGCTATAACTCTAACCAAGTAAGTGAAAAACCTGTAGGAAAATAACTTCAAGTCTTTGAAGAAAAAATTAAAGGGGATATCAGAAGATGGCAAGATCTTGCTTGCTCATAGACATGTAGAATTAACAAAGTAAAAACGTCCATCTTACCAAAAGCAAATTACAAATTCAATACAAACCCCATATATGTTTTTATTCCAACACAATTCTTTACAGTCCTACAATACTCAGCTTCATGTGAAAAAAAAAAACAGAATAGCTACTACAATCATGTTCAATAAAAGAACTTCTGGAATTTTTATAGAGCCATAGCAATAAAACCTTTGAGTAACTGATATAAAAAGACAGGTTGATTAATGTAATTGAATAAAAAAGATATAAATTCATACACCTATGAGACACTTGATGTTTGATAAGGAAGCTAGAATTACACAATAAAAAAAGCATCTTCAAGAAATTGTGCTGGTCTTACTGGATGTTGGCTTGTAGAAGAATGTGAATACATCTATATCTCTCACTCTGCTCAGAACTGAAGTCCATGTGGATCAAAGGTCTCAACATATGACTACAAACAATGACCCAGATAGAAAAGAAATTGGAGCATAATTCTGAATTCATTGATTCAGGAGACAATTTCCTGAACAACCAATTCTAATTAGAATATTTTTCCTTTATTTATCTATGTCTTTTGATGGGCCTTTTCCTGAAACCACTTTTTAAAAAGCAGCTTTATCTTTCTTTTCCTGAGACTAAAGAGTGATTGAGTTTCTGTCTGTGTAAGTAAACAAAATCAGATGCTAACATTACTCATGCTGCGCAAACTGACACATGACTTATTCCTTGTAGTGTAAGTGGTGCTAGCCTATAAACTTACCTGTGTGAATTGAGACTCTATGGGCACATTTCCAAATTAAAATTGTATTAAAGAAAATATGCCCAAGAATTTATCCAACATGATATACTGTATAAAATGTTTAACTCTGTCACCAGATCTCCCCAAAGTGGTGGAAACCTATTCCTTTGATGACAGCAACTCTATCTCCACCCGTAATCTGAGATGTGATAGGTGCTACTGCCAGGCCGACCTTTTTCCACTCCCCCTAAGACTTCAGTTTGGCTTGGTCCCTCACTATTGTGGTCTCCTTGACATGCATCCTGCTGATTCTGTTGTTTCTATTTTCACTTTCTTTGCCCTCTCACCTGTACAGCTGACTACTTTTGCTTTCAATACTGATCTCTCCCTGTCTCTATAGCAGCAGCTTTGTAATACCATGCTCAGCATGCATTATCCTGAAAATGAATATGCACTTTTCTTATTATTTGTATTTCTGTCATCCTACTTCTGAAAACATCTTGAACATATTTTAACTTTCTTTTTTAAGATTTATTTGTTTATTTATTATGTGTAGTGTTCTGCCAGCATGTATGCCTGCATGCCAGATGAGATCAGCATATCTCATTATAGATGGTTGGGAGCCACCATGTGATTGCTGGGAAATGAACTCAAAAACCTCTGGAAGAGCAGCTAATGTCCTAAAGTTTGAATTATCTCTCCAGCTCCTGTTTTGAGCTACTTTAGATTTTATTGTTTCTGTGATCTGAACATATGCATGTGATTATAGACTTATGACACATATTGCTAGAGAGAAAATAGATATACAGATGATGGGTAAATAGATAAATAGGTGGATGATAAATAGATAGGTAGATAGATGATAGATAGATAGACAGATGATAGATAGATAGATAGATGATAGATAGATAGAGATAGATAGATAGATAGTGATAGATTTACCATGTTTGTATGATTTTAGTTAATATTGGTTGTTAAGATTAAATAAATAAAATCAGAATATCATGATCCAGTTTACCAAAATAGGTATAAATATCCAGGAAATGATCCTAATGAAACCATTGTACCTATGAACTTACTGTGAATCAAAACATTCTAGCATCATGGAAAGACACATAATCTTTGGCTCTTTTTCTATCACAGATAAATCATGCCTGTGCTATGATCTGTGTCTTGTATGTGAACTGAAAAATTAGTGTAATTCTGAATTGCATTAATTAATGAGAAGACATCATCTTGTCATATTTTGTTCACTTTTGCATCATTTTAGTGAAACATTTGTCCAAACCTTTGCTTAGTTTCTAAGTTGTTAGGTGCATTTTCATTGAATTTTATGAGTTCTATGTGTATCTTAGATGCCATAAATATAAGATTTAGTATCAAGAAATCACATTTATTGATTGTTGCTCTAAATCTTTGTGATGCCATTGTTAATTTTAGGAAGTGGTCTCCTGTGACAATATGTTTAAGGATACTTCCTACTTTCTCTTCTATAAAGTTCAATATAACTGAAATATTAAGGCTTTTCATACATTTGGTCTTGAGCTTTGTGCATGGTGTTAGATATGGATCTATTTGTAATCATCTACATGTTGACATTCAGTTATGCCAGTATCATTTGTTAAAGATGATTTCCTATTTTCATTTCATCATTTTGTCTTCTTTATCAAAAATTAAGTGTCTTGGCATGTGAAAGGACAAAAGAGTAGAACTAGGCAAGGAAAACTAAACTGAATGCTGGGAAATAGAAGGCAGAGTGAGAGAAGCCATGTAACTCTGCCAGAGACAGATGCTGGTTGGAATCTTGCCGGTAAGCCACAGCCATGTGGTGATACACAGATTACTAGGGTAGCCAATAAAAACCTAGAGCTAATGGGCGAAGCAGTGATTTAATTAATACAGTTTCATTTCATTATTTCAGGAGTCTGGATGGCCAGGAAGCAAACAAGCAGACTCCTACAACAATCAGAGAAACACAAACCAAAATGACTCTGAGATACCATCTTACACCTGTCAGAATGGGTAAGATCCAAAATAATGAGAATAGGATGTAGAATCAGAGAACACTCCTCCACTGCTGGTGGGAGTGAAAACTTGTACAGCCATTTTGGAAATCATTGTGGCAGTTTCCTAGAAAACTGGGAATCAATCCACCTGAAGTTCCAGTGATACCACTCTTGGGCATAAACCCAAAGGATACTCAATCATACCAAAGAGACAATAATGTTCATAGCAGCATGAATCATAATATCAAGAACCTGGAAATAATAGATGTCCCTCAACTGAAGAATGGATAAATAAAATATTGAATATTTACACAAATAATTATTACTCAGCTGTAAAAAAAGACATCATAAATTTTCAGACAAATAAATAGAACTAGAAAAAAAACATACTGAGTAAGTTACCTCAGACTCAGAGAAACAAATACAGTATGTGGTCACACAAAAGTGGATATTAGATGTAAAGCAAAGGATAAGCAGACTACAACCCATAGCTCCTGAGAAGTGAGGTAAGGAAGAAGACACATGGGTTGCTCCAGGACGGGGAATTAGATGAGATATGAGATGTCTTGGGTAAACTGGGGATGGAGGGATGTGCTAAAGGGAAGAGGATGAGTGATGATAACATGAGGGAATGGGATAGTTGATATGAGAGATGGATGAAATTGGAGAGTAATGAAAGAGAGATAGTTTTAGAGAAAGCCACTATAGGGATAGGGAGAAAACTGATGCTAGGAAAACTCCCAAGAATTCACAAGGATAAAACCCAGCTAAGACTCCTAACAATAGGGGAGAAGGTGCCCATACTGACCTTCTCCTGTTACCGGATTGGTGAATACCCCAGCTATTATCACAGAGCCTTCATCCAATAACTGATGGAAATAGATGCAGAAATTCACAACCAAGCACCATGTCATCAAGCTCCAGGAATCCAACTGAAGAAAGGGAGGAGGGAATATGGACAAGGCACGTCAAGATCATGACAGGGAAATCTACAGAGACAGCTCAAGCGAACCAAAATCATGGGAATTTCCAGGAATCCACAAAGAGTGATGCCAGCTAAGACCCAAAGTGATAGAGAATAGGGTGCCCAAACTGGCCTTGCCCTGTAGTCAGACTGATGAATATATGAGATATCACCATAGAAACTTCATCCAACAACTCATGGAAACAGAGGCAGAGACCCACATTGGAGCATTGGACTGAGCTCTCAAAGTTCAGCTGAAGAATGGGAGGAATGAGAATATGAGCAAAGAGGTCAAGACCATGATGGCTATATCAACTGAAACAGTCTATCTGAGCAAATGGGAGCTCACCAACATCTGAAAGTCTGGGAGAGAAAAAACATAGGACCAAACTAGTCCCACTGAATATGGTTGACGGTTGCATGGCTGGGGAAGACTGAGGGGCCATTGGCACTGGACCAGTATTTATCCCTAATGCTTGTACTGGCTTTGTGGGAATCTAATCTCTTTGTAGAGATAAGTTGCTCAGCCTACACATAGTAGGGAGGACCTTTAGCCTTCCCCAAAGCAGAGGAGTGGATAGGGGTGGGCTGGGTGAGTATGTGGAGGGAATGGGAGGAGTAGAGGGAGTGGGAACTTGGAATGGTATGTATAAAGAAAAAAAATAGTTTGTTTTGAAATAAATAAATAAATGATCATGACAGGGGAAGCTACAGAGATGACTGAACCAAGCTTGTGGGAACTCATGTACTCTGGGCCAACAACTGTGGAGTCTCCATGGAATAAAATTAGGCCCTCCATATATGTGGGAGATAATAGTGAAGCTTGAACCCCTGGAAGTAGCAAGAGGATCAAGCCCTGGTGCATGAACTAATTTGTTGAAGCTTTTCCCTATGGTGGGATGCCATGCTGCTCACAGCCTTAATGCAGGGGGAGGGGCTTGCTTCTGCCCCAACTTAAGGAGATAGACTTTGTGGATTCCCATTAACCATTGGGAGGAGTGGATGGGGCTGAGCTGAAGGAGGTAAAGGTGTGTTTGAGGAGGGGTGGAGGGACTACTGTGGCTGGGATGTAAAATGAAATTAAAATAAGTGTATAAGTAAATAAATATATAAAATAATTATAAGATTTACAAATATTTTCTCTCACTTGACATTTTCATTCCTGTTTCTCAGAATGGAACTCATGTCCTTAGAGTTGCTTTCTCTTACAAAGTAGAACTTATTTCTTCTGTTGATTATTATTCTTGGTGCCATTTATAAGCATATACCAAACTGAAGCTCATAAATAATAACACTCATCCTTTGTTTTATTTTATAAGTTATCTGTATTTCAAGTGATTATCAACTCTGGGCTAATGTTTCTATCTTGTGTATGGTGAGAATACAAGTTCATTTTGTTTCCTGTGGAAACACATTTATCCCTGTGTCATTTGTTAGACACTCTTCTGTAACATTAACTGTGCTTTGACTTATAGATGCATGCCTTTTATCAAATAAATCCTTTTATTGACATTTTACACTTATTTTTCTAACTGTAGCTTTGGAGTAAGAGAGAAATTGGTAACTATGAATCATCCTCTCTTACAATTATATTAGAATTGTTTACCCTCTTTTAATGTGGTAGCATTCCATATGAGCTTGAGAACTGGGCTTTGTATTTCTTCAGAGAAGTAACTAAAATTCTCACAGTACGTTGACTCTGCATGTCAATTTTGATGATAAAGATATCTTTGTAATATTAAGGTCATCTATCTGTGAACAATAGTAATTGTTCTCTCTTTTTATGTCTTTTTTTAGTCTTTGTTAATTTACAGTACCTATTTTTTTTAACCTTATTAAAAATATTCTCAGCTTTTGGATGGCTAAAACAGGCTTAATTCTTAAATTGTGAGGCCAAATATATCCAAGTGTGGTTTCAGTAGATCTGAGCCTCTTTGGAGTTCACTAGATTGATAGCTGCCCTCATTCCTTTACATGGAATTGAGCAGAGTTAGAGAAGTAAGTCTATCTATTTTAAAGGCACTGATGACTCCCACATGGAAATCTAACTGCCTTTCAGTATCTGTTCTTGATGCCATTTATCCTTTTAAGGTTTGGGATCTAGAAAAAAAATGGAGAATTCATACCTGTAGGAGGGAGGAGGAGGCCACTTGTTTGTCCTGGCAGCCCAGGACTAAAATAATCACACAGAAACTGAATTCATTAAATCACTGCTTGGCCCAATATCTTTAGGTTCTTATTGGCTAGCTCTTACATCTTAGTTTAACCCATCTCCATTAATCTTTGCATCACCATGAGATCATGGCCTACCAGCAAAGTTTCAGCATGTCTATCTTCAGTGGCAATGGTTCCAGGCCTTCTCCCAGAATTCAGTTCCATCTTCTCTGCCTACCTAAGTTCTGCCCCATCAATAGGCCAAGGCAGTTTCTTTATTCATTAATGGTAATTTCAGCACATAGAGGTGACTCCCACATCACATACCTAAAACTCATGATATTATTTTTTCTCTAATTATTAATATTAATGTACATATATATGGTCTTTGTGTGTTGATTTTGCAGCCTTAAATTTAAATTAGTTTTTCATGAGTTCTAGCAACTCTCTGAGGCAGGCTTTAAGATTATCTATGAGCACATTTATTGTGTCCAGATACAAACAGTTTTAATTCTCCCTTCCTACGATGTACATATTTGTCAGCTATCAAAAGTGAAAGCAAATAAATGTTTATGATCGTCTGGAGAATTTCACTGCTGTTTATCAGCATTGTGTTGGTTGTGAGATTTTCATGGCCCTATTATGTGATAAAAAGTTCACATTTATTACTAATTCTATGAGGTATGGGAGAAATAATGTTGCTAGAAAAAATACAATGGAAAATCAAAAATTTTTATTATGCACCTAATGAGATGCATGACACAAATTCAATTTTCATATTAAATAAATACTTCCCTCTAAGGGCAGACTATTGAGGTCAATACTTCCTTATCTTTTCTATAAATCCTATTTAAATACTATGTGTATTCCTTTTAGCACTTTGTTTGACTTTGACTATTTGAATTTTATTGAGGAACTAAAGGAAGATAATAAGAAAAATGAGAGAAAGTCTTTGGAGCTAATAATTATATTGTGTGAAATAAATTGTAATTATGCTTTCATAGGCATATGCCTATCTACAAGTAAAGAAGCTGTATTGATTGCAGGTATACAGATTTAGCATCTCAATCATCCACTGATAAAATGTTATTATGCTAGCAAAGTTTAAGTTAATTTGTCATAAGTTAAAGTCATTTAGATCAAAGTAACTTTAAATGAGAAGATGCCCCACATCATTGATCTGTAGCCACACTTGAGGTATATTCTCTTGATTAAAGACTGATGTGGGTTGACCTAGCTCACTGCAGGGTCTCACTCCTATGCTGATGATCTTGGTTGTTTAAAGAGCAATTCAGTAATCATAACTCTTCCTTCACCTCAAGTTCTGGATTTTTATTACATTTATCTTTGTATCATTCTTTGATTTCATATATTCTCAGTAATGTTATTTCCCACAATAGCACAACACTCCTGGATTGTGCTTGATTACTTTTGATTTTCACATGATTTATACTAGATATTTGCTGTGCACACCCAGACTTCGTAGTATGTCTGTGTTCTCAGATATAGTGTGTAGCAGTGATGTGGGAAGTCCTTCTGTATATGTGCTGTTTTTATTGGTTAATGAATAAAGAAACTATCTTGCACTGTGATAGGGTAGAGTAGAGATAGGTGGGGAAAACTAAACTGAATGCTAGGAGGAAGAAAGCAGAGTTGTGAGAAGTCCTGTAGCCCTGCCAGAGAAAGATGCCAGACAGAACCTTGCCAGTAAGCCATAGCTGCGTGGTGATACACAGATTAATAGAAATGGGTCAAATTAATATGTAAGAGATAGCAAATAAAAAACTAGAGCTAATAGGCCAAACAGTTATTTAATTAATCCAGTTTCTGTATGATTATTTTGGAGCTAACAGCCAGGAACAAACAGGCAGTCCCCTACAACAGACCTTTTGAAGTTCAGAGTGATTAATTTCTCATTAATACTTTCCTTCCTCCTATTCAAATATTTTGGCAAAACCTATTTCAAAAAAGACTAACATTTCTGGGCTCATTTACCTTAAAACAATGTGCAATTTCAGGTTTCATACTATTTTTGAATGTTTTAGCCATTCCAAGATGATTCTTTGTTAAGTCAAATTTTTCATTTGAATGGCCTTTATTGTATCTTTATTTACTTTCCCATTTTTGTTATATTTACTGAAAGAAAAAATGTTTAATTAATATAGAGTAATACCTGCAGCATTCAGATTCTACCTTTCCTATAGATTGCTAATTTTGATTATTAAAAGTTTTGACACTTTACTCAGTTACTTAAAGGATTTATTCATTTCACAAATGAATAATATCAACTTTTCTTCAAGTAGTATTATAGGTGATAGTATCAAACTCCAGTGACATTTTGAAGCAGCAGCCTTTTGCTGTGCTGTTTGCTGTAATGTGCCATTCTGAAAATATTGATCTGAGACTCTGTATTTACATTTCCTTGTTTCACAGAGTAAAAACTAAAATCTGGAATTACCACCACACCATTTTTTTTTATATGGGATTTCCTTCTGTGTGCTTTGAATACTGTTAGTTAATAGAGAAACTGTCTTGGGACTGCACAGGGCAGAGTAGAGGTAGACAGGGAAAACTAAGCTGAATGCTGGGAGAAAGGAGGCAGTCAGGAGAACCATGCAGCTCTGCCAGAGACAAACATCAGATGGAAAGCTACCCGTAAATCAGAGCCACATGGTGATACACAGATTAATAGAAATGGGCTAAAAGAAGATGAAAGAGCTTGCTAATAAGAAGTTAGAGCTAATAGGTCAAGCAGTGATTTAATTAATACAGTTTCTGTGTGGTTATTTCTGGCTGAGCAGCCTGGAACAAACAACTTCCCTTCTACTACAAATTGATGCACCCATTTGTATAGTGGTTGACTAGATCCACGTAAATCTGAGAAAGCTTAAAAAAGTAATACTAGACACAAAAAAAAGACTTAAAAATGGCTTCTTGGTAGCCAACATTTTGTTGGCTCTTGGTTGCAAGCCACAGCTCCCCTTAAGAGAGTTCTTCCTGATTCAGCAGTAGTAGGA
>LOEQ01015133.1:0-14860 GCA_001685075.1 Bramus lutescens
TCCTACTACTGCTGAATCAGGAAGAACTCTCTTAAGGGGAGCTGTGGCTTGCAACCAAGAGCCAACAAAATGTTGGCTACCAAGAAGCCATTTTTAAGTCTTTTTTTTGTGTCTAGTATTACTTTTTTAAGCTTTCTCAGATTTACGTGGATCTAGTCAACCACTATACAAATGGGTGCATCAATTTGTAGTAGAAGGGAAGTTGTTTGTTCCAGGCTGCTCAGCCAGAAATAACCACACAGAAACTGTATTAATTAAATCACTGCTTGACCTATTAGCTCTAACTTCTTATTAGCAAGCTCTTTCATCTTCTTTTAGCCCATTTCTATTAATCTGTGTATCACCATGTGGCTCTGATTTACGGGTAGCTTTCCATCTGATGTTTGTCTCTGGCAGAGCTGCATGGTTCTCCTGACTGCCTCCTTTCTCCCAGCATTCAGCTTAGTTTTCCCTGTCTACCTCTACTCTGCCCTGTGCAGTCCCAAGACAGTTTCTCTATTAACTAACAGTATTCAAAGCACACAGAAGGAAATCCCATATAAAAAAAAATGGTGTGGTGGTAATTCCAGATTTTAGTTTTTACTCTGTGAAACAAGGAAATGTAAATACAGAGTCTCAGATCAATATTTTCAGAATGGCACATTACAGCAAACAGCACAGCAAAAGGCTGCTGCTTCAAAATGTCACTGGAGTTTGATACTATCATCTATAATACTACTTGAAGAAAAGTTGGTATTATTCATTTGTGAAATGAATAAATCCTTTAAGTAACTGAGTAAAGTGACAAAACTTTTAATAATCAAAATTAGCAATCTATAGGAAAGGTAGAATCTGAATGCTGCAGGTATTACTCTATATTAATTAAACATTTTTTCTTTCAGTAAATATAACAAAAATGGGAAAGTAAATAAAGATACAATAAAGGCCATTCAAATGAAAAATTTGACTTAACAAAGAATCATCTTGGAATGGCTAAAACATTCAAAAATAGTATGAAACCTGAAATTGCACATTGTTTTAAGGTAAATGAGCCCAGAAATGTTAGTCTTTTTTGAAATAGGTTTTGCCAAAATATTTGAATAGGAGGAAGGAAAGTATTAATGAGAAATTAATCACTCTGAACTTCAAAAGGTCTGTTGTAGGGGACTGCCTGTTTGTTCCTGGCTGTTAGCTCCAAAATAATCATACAGAAACTGGATTAATTAAATAACTGTTTGGCCTATTAGCTCTAGTTTTTTATTTGCTATCTCTTACATATTAATTTGACCCATTTCTATTAATCTGTGTATCACCACGCAGCTATGGCTTACTGGCAAGGTTCTGTCTGGCATCTTTCTCTGGCAGGGCTACAGGACTTCTCACAACTCTGCTTTCTTCCTCCTAGCATTCAGTTTAGTTTTCCCCACCTATCTCTACTCTACCCTATCACAGTGCAAGATAGTTTCTTTATTCATTAACCAATAAAAACAGCACATATACAGAAGGACTTCCCACATCACTGCTACACACTATATCTGAGAACACAGACATACTACGAAGTCTGGGTGTGCACAGCAAATATCTAGTATAAATCATGTGAAAATCAAAAGTAATCAAGCACAATCCAGGAGTGTTGTGCTATTGTGGGAAATAACATTACTGAGAATATATGAAATCAAAGAATGATACAAAGATAAATGTAATAAAAATCCAGAACTTGAGGTGAAGGAAGAGTTATGATTACTGAATTGCTCTTTAAACAACCAAGATCATCAGCATAGGAGTGAGACCCTGCAGTGAGCTAGGTCAACCCACATCAGTCTTTAATCAAGAGAATATACCTCAAGTGTGGCTACAGATCAATGATGTGGGGCATCTTCTCATTTAAAGTTACTTTGATCTAAATGACTTTAACTTATGACAAATTAACTTAAACTTTGCTAGCATAATAACATTTTATCAGTGGATGATTGAGATGCTAAATCTGTATACCTGCAATCAATACAGCTTCTTTACTTGTAGATAGGCATATGCCTATGAAAGCATAATTACAATTTATTTCACACAATATAATTATTAGCTCCAAAGACTTTCTCTCATTTTTCTTATTATCTTCCTTTAGTTCCTCAATAAAATTCAAATAGTCAAAGTCAAACAAAGTGCTAAAAGGAATACACATAGTATTTAAATAGGATTTATAGAAAAGATAAGGAAGTATTGACCTCAATAGTCTGCCCTTAGAGGGAAGTATTTATTTAATATGAAAATTGAATTTGTGTCATGCATCTCATTAGGTGCATAATAAAAATTTTTGATTTTCCATTGTATTTTTTCTAGCAACATTATTTCTCCCATACCTCATAGAATTAGTAATAAATGTGAACTTTTTATCACATAATAGGGCCATGAAAATCTCACAACCAACACAATGCTGATAAACAGCAGTGAAATTCTCCAGACGATCATAAACATTTATTTGCTTTCACTTTTGATAGCTGACAAATATGTACATCGTAGGAAGGGAGAATTAAAACTGTTTGTATCTGGACACAATAAATGTGCTCATAGATAATCTTAAAGCCTGCCTCAGAGAGTTGCTAGAACTCATGAAAAACTAATTTAAATTTAAGGCTGCAAAATCAACACACAAAGACCATATATATGTACATTAATATTAATAATTAGAGAAAAAATAATATCATGAGTTTTAGGTATGTGATGTGGGAGTCACCTCTATGTGCTGAAATTACCATTAATGAATAAAGAAACTGCCTTGGCCTATTGATGGGGCAGAACTTAGGTAGGCAGAGAAGATGGAACTGAATTCTGGGAGAAGGCCTGGAACCATTGCCACTGAAGATAGACATGCTGAAACTTTGCTGGTAGGCCATGATCTCATGGTGATGCAAAGATTAATGGAGATGGGTTAAACTAAGATGTAAGAGCTAGCCAATAAGAACCTAAAGATATTGGGCCAAGCAGTGATTTAATGAATTCAGTTTCTGTGTGATTATTTTAGTCCTGGGCTGCCAGGACAAACAAGTGGCCTCCTCCTCCCTCCTACAGGTATGAATTCTCCATTTTTTTTCTAGATCCCAAACCTTAAAAGGATAAATGGCATCAAGAACAGATACTGAAAGGCAGTTAGATTTCCATGTGGGAGTCATCAGTGCCTTTAAAATAGATAGACTTACTTCTCTAACTCTGCTCAATTCCATGTAAAGGAATGAGGGCAGCTATCAATCTAGTGAACTCCAAAGAGGCTCAGATCTACTGAAACCACACTTGGATATATTTGGCCTCACAATTTAAGAATTAAGCCTGTTTTAGCCATCCAAAAGCTGAGAATATTTTTAATAAGGTTAAAAAAAATAGGTACTGTAAATTAACAAAGACTAAAAAAAGACATAAAAAGAGAGAACAATTACTATTGTTCACAGATAGATGACCTTAATATTACAAAGATATCTTTATCATCAAAATTGACATGCAGAGTCAACGTACTGTGAGAATTTTAGTTACTTCTCTGAAGAAATACAAAGCCCAGTTCTCAAGCTCATATGGAATGCTACCACATTAAAAGAGGGTAAACAATTCTAATATAATTGTAAGAGAGGATGATTCATAGTTACCAATTTCTCTCTTACTCCAAAGCTACAGTTAGAAAAATAAGTGTAAAATGTCAATAAAAGGATTTATTTGATAAAAGGCATGCATCTATAAGTCAAAGCACAGTTAATGTTACAGAAGAGTGTCTAACAAATGACACAGGGATAAATGTGTTTCCACAGGAAACAAAATGAACTTGTATTCTCACCATACACAAGATAGAAACATTAGCCCAGAGTTGATAATCACTTGAAATACAGATAACTTATAAAATAAAACAAAGGATGAGTGTTATTATTTATGAGCTTCAGTTTGGTATATGCTTATAAATGGCACCAAGAATAATAATCAACAGAAGAAATAAGTTCTACTTTGTAAGAGAAAGCAACTCTAAGGACATGAGTTCCATTCTGAGAAACAGGAATGAAAATGTCAAGTGAGAGAAAATATTTGTAAATCTTATAATTATTTTATATATTTATTTACTTATACACTTATTTTAATTTCATTTTACATCCCAGCCACAGTAGTCCCTCCACCCCTCCTCAAACACACCTTTACCTCCTTCAGCTCAGCCCCATCCACTCCTCCCAATGGTTAATGGGAATCCACAAAGTCTATCTCCTTAAGTTGGGGCAGAAGCAAGCCCCTCCCCCTGCATTAAGGCTGTGAGCAGCATGGCATCCCACCATAGGGAAAAGCTTCAACAAATTAGTTCATGCACCAGGGCTTGATCCTCTTGCTACTTCCAGGGGTTCAAGCTTCACTATTATCTCCCACATATATGGAGGGCCTAATTTTATTCCATGGAGACTCCACAGTTGTTGGCCCAGAGTACATGAGTTCCCACAAGCTTGGTTCAGTCATCTCTGTAGCTTCCCCTGTCATGATCATTTATTTATTTATTTCAAAACAAACTATTTTTTTTCTTTATACATACCATTCCAAGTTCCCACTCCCTCTACTCCTCCCATTCCCTCCACATACTCACCCAGCCCACCCCTATCCACTCCTCTGCTTTGGGGAAGGCTAAAGGTCCTCCCTACTATGTGTAGGCTGAGCAACTTATCTCTACAAAGAGATTAGATTCCCACAAAGCCAGTACAAGCATTAGGGATAAATACTGGTCCAGTGCCAATGGCCCCTCAGTCTTCCCCAGCCATGCAACCGTCAACCATATTCAGTGGGACTAGTTTGGTCCTATGTTTTTTCTCTCCCAGACTTTCAGATGTTGGTGAGCTCCCATTTGCTCAGATAGACTGTTTCAGTTGATATAGCCATCATGGTCTTGACCTCTTTGCTCATATTCTCATTCCTCCCATTCTTCAGCTGAACTTTGAGAGCTCAGTCCAATGCTCCAATGTGGGTCTCTGCCTCTGTTTCCATGAGTTGTTGGATGAAGTTTCTATGGTGATATCTCATATATTCATCAGTCTGACTACAGGGCAAGGCCAGTTTGGGCACCCTATTCTCTATCACTTTGGGTCTTAGCTGGCATCACTCTTTGTGGATTCCTGGAAATTCCCATGATTTTGGTTCGCTTGAGCTGTCTCTGTAGATTTCCCTGTCATGATCTTGACGTGCCTTGTCCATATTCCCTCCTCCCTTTCTTCAGTTGGATTCCTGGAGCTTGATGACATGGTGCTTGGTTGTGAATTTCTGCATCTATTTCCATCAGTTATTGGATGAAGGCTCTGTGATAATAGCTGGGGTATTCACCAATCCGGTAACAGGAGAAGGTCAGTATGGGCACCTTCTCCCCTATTGTTAGGAGTCTTAGCTGGGTTTTATCCTTGTGAATTCTTGGGAGTTTTCCTAGCATCAGTTTTCTCCCTATCCCTATAGTGGCTTTCTCTAAAACTATCTCTCTTTCATTACTCTCCAATTTCATCCATCTCTCATATCAACTATCCCATTCCCTCATGTTATCATCACTCATCCTCTTCCCTTTAGCACATCCCTCCATCCCCAGTTTACCCAAGACATCTCATATCTCATCTAATTCCCCGTCCTGGAGCAACCCATGTGTCTTCTTCCTTACCTCACTTCTCAGGAGCTATGGGTTGTAGTCTGCTTATCCTTTGCTTTACATCTAATATCCACTTTTGTGTGACCACATACTGTATTTGTTTCTCTGAGTCTGAGGTAACTTACTCAGTATGTTTTTTTTCTAGTTCTATTTATTTGTCTGAAAATTTATGATGTCTTTTTTTACAGCTGAGTAATAATTATTTGTGTAAATATTCAATATTTTATTTATCCATTCTTCAGTTGAGGGACATCTATTATTTCCAGGTTCTTGATATTATGATTCATGCTGCTATGAACATTATTGTCTCTTTGGTATGATTGAGTATCCTTTGGGTTTATGCCCAAGAGTGGTATCACTGGAACTTCAGGTGGATTGATTCCCAGTTTTCTAGGAAACTGCCACAATGATTTCCAAAATGGCTGTACAAGTTTTCACTCCCACCAGCAGTGGAGGAGTGTTCTCTGATTCTACATCCTATTCTCATTATTTTGGATCTTACCCATTCTGACAGGTGTAAGATGGTATCTCAGAGTCATTTTGGTTTGTGTTTCTCTGATTGTTGTAGGAGTCTGCTTGTTTGCTTCCTGGCCATCCAGACTCCTGAAATAATGAAATGAAACTGTATTAATTAAATCACTGCTTCGCCCATTAGCTCTAGGTTTTTATTGGCTACCCTAGTAATCTGTGTATCACCACATGGCTGTGGCTTACCGGCAAGATTCCAACCAGCATCTGTCTCTGGCAGAGTTACATGGCTTCTCTCACTCTGCCTTCTATTTCCCAGCATTCAGTTTAGTTTTCCTTGCCTAGTTCTACTCTTTTGTCCTTTCACATGCCAAGACACTTAATTTTTGATAAAGAAGACAAAATGATGAAATGAAAATAGGAAATCATCTTTAACAAATGATACTGGCATAACTGAATGTCAACATGTAGATGATTACAAATAGATCCATATCTAACACCATGCACAAAGCTCAAGACCAAATGTATGAAAAGCCTTAATATTTCAGTTATATTGAACTTTATAGAAGAGAAAGTAGGAAGTATCCTTAAACATATTGTCACAGGAGACCACTTCCTAAAATTAACAATGGCATCACAAAGATTTAGAGCAACAATCAATAAATGTGATTTCTTGATACTAAATCTTATATTTATGGCATCTAAGATACACATAGAACTCATAAAATTCAATGAAAATGCACCTAACAACTTAGAAACTAAGCAAAGGTTTGGACAAATGTTTCACTAAAATGATGCAAAAGTGAACAAAATATGACAAGATGATGTCTTCTCATTAATTAATGCAATTCAGAATTACACTAATTTTTCAGTTCACATACAAGACACAGATCATAGCACAGGCATGATTTATCTGTGATAGAAAAAGAGCCAAAGATTATGTGTCTTTCCATGATGCTAGAATGTTTTGATTCACAGTAAGTTCATAGGTACAATGGTTTCATTAGGATCATTTCCTGGATATTTATACCTATTTTGGTAAACTGGATCATGATATTCTGATTTTATTTATTTAATCTTAACAACCAATATTAACTAAAATCATACAAACATGGTAAATCTATCACTATCTATCTATCTATCTCTATCTATCTATCATCTATCTATCTATCTATCATCTGTCTATCTATCTATCATCTATCTACCTATCTATTTATCATCCACCTATTTATCTATTTACCCATCATCTGTATATCTATTTTCTCTCTAGCAATATGTGTCATAAGTCTATAATCACATGCATATGTTCAGATCACAGAAACAATAAAATCTAAAGTAGCTCAAAACAGGAGCTGGAGAGATAATTCAAACTTTAGGACATTAGCTGCTCTTCCAGAGGTTTTTGAGTTCATTTCCCAGCAATCACATGGTGGCTCCCAACCATCTATAATGAGATATGCTGATCTCATCTGGCATGCAGGCATACATGCTGGCAGAACACTACACATAATAAATAAACAAATAAATCTTAAAAAAGAAAGTTAAAATATGTTCAAGATGTTTTCAGAAGTAGGATGACAGAAATACAAATAATAAGAAAAGTGCATATTCATTTTCAGGATAATGCATGCTGAGCATGGTATTACAAAGCTGCTGCTATAGAGACAGGGAGAGATCAGTATTGAAAGCAAAAGTAGTCAGCTGTACAGGTGAGAGGGCAAAGAAAGTGAAAATAGAAACAACAGAATCAGCAGGATGCATGTCAAGGAGACCACAATAGTGAGGGACCAAGCCAAACTGAAGTCTTAGGGGGAGTGGAAAAAGGTCGGCCTGGCAGTAGCACCTATCACATCTCAGATTACGGGTGGAGATAGAGTTGCTGTCATCAAAGGAATAGGTTTCCACCACTTTGGGGAGATCTGGTGACAGAGTTAAACATTTTATACAGTATATCATGTTGGATAAATTCTTGGGCATATTTTCTTTAATACAATTTTAATTTGGAAATGTGCCCATAGAGTCTCAATTCACACAGGTAAGTTTATAGGCTAGCACCACTTACACTACAAGGAATAAGTCATGTGTCAGTTTGCGCAGCATGAGTAATGTTAGCATCTGATTTTGTTTACTTACACAGACAGAAACTCAATCACTCTTTAGTCTCAGGAAAAGAAAGATAAAGCTGCTTTTTAAAAAGTGGTTTCAGGAAAAGGCCCATCAAAAGACATAGATAAATAAAGGAAAAATATTCTAATTAGAATTGGTTGTTCAGGAAATTGTCTCCTGAATCAATGAATTCAGAATTATGCTCCAATTTCTTTTCTATCTGGGTCATTGTTTGTAGTCATATGTTGAGACCTTTGATCCACATGGACTTCAGTTCTGAGCAGAGTGAGAGATATAGATGTATTCACATTCTTCTACAAGCCAACATCCAGTAAGACCAGCACAATTTCTTGAAGATGCTTTTTTTATTGTGTAATTCTAGCTTCCTTATCAAACATCAAGTGTCTCATAGGTGTATGAATTTATATCTTTTTTATTCAATTACATTAATCAACCTGTCTTTTTATATCAGTTACTCAAAGGTTTTATTGCTATGGCTCTATAAAAATTCCAGAAGTTCTTTTATTGAACATGATTGTAGTAGCTATTCTGTTTTTTTTTTTCACATGAAGCTGAGTATTGTAGGACTGTAAAGAATTGTGTTGGAATAAAAACATATATGGGGTTTGTATTGAATTTGTAATTTGCTTTTGGTAAGATGGACGTTTTTACTTTGTTAATTCTACATGTCTATGAGCAAGCAAGATCTTGCCATCTTCTGATATCCCCTTTAATTTTTTCTTCAAAGACTTGAAGTTATTTTCCTACAGGTTTTTCACTTACTTGGTTAGAGTTATAGCAAATTATTTTTTGTTTGTGACTATTGTAAAAAGTGTTTTATCCCTGATTTCTTTCTCAGTCAATTTATTGTTTCTATGTAGGATGGAGAGTAATTTTAAGTTAATCTTTTATCCAGCTACTTTGCTGAAGGTGTTTATCAACTGTAAGGCTTCTCTGGAAAAATTTTGGTGGTCACTTATGTTTACTATTCTACCATCCACAAATAGTGATAGTTTGAATTCTGACTTTCAAATTTGACCTCCTTTAGTTGTCTTGTTGCTGTAGCTAGAAGTTCAAATCCTACTTGGAATGATTATGAAGAGAGTGGACAGCCTTGTCTTCTTCCTGTTTTTACTGAAATTTGAGATTTTCTCCATTTAACTTGACGTTGGCTATAGGCTTGCAGTACATTGCCTTTATTATGATTAGCTATGTCACTCATATCCATGATTTCCTCCGAGCTTTTATCTTGAAAGGTGTCAGGTTTCATCAAGGACCTTTTAAGCATATAATGAAATGATCATGTGTTATTGTTTTTCTTTCAGATTGTTTATTTGGTAGATTACATTGACAGATTCATTGAGTTTGAACCATACTCAAGTCGGAAGAACCCTACTTAATATTGGTGGGTGACCTTTTTGATGTCTTCTTGAATTCAGTTTGAGAGGTTTTTTTGCATAAATGTTTATGAGGGAAATTGTTCTGCAGTTCTGTTTCTTAGTTAAATCTGTGTGGTGTGGGTAAGGGGGTAACTCTGATCTCATAGCTCAGGCACTAAGATCAACAATTATTAAATGGGACCTCAAGAAACTGAAAAGCTTCTATAAGGCAAAGGACACCATAAAAAGGACAAAACAACAGCCAAAAGAAAAGAAAATATTTTCAACAACTACACATCTGTCAGAGAAAAAATGTCCAAAATATATAAAGATGTGCTGGGGTAGAGGTGGTGCAGAACTGTGAGAATGGCCAATAAATGACTAATCCAGCTTGAGCACCATGCCAGGAAAAGGGCCCATGTTTAACACTGCCTCAACAGCCAGAAACCAGACTCCAGATAGACACAGACATCAAAGATAGGAACAAGCAGGATAAGGAAAAAAAAAAAAAACCTCAATGAGATAGTTCTTAATGATTCTCTGATTTTTCTTGTACACTGGTGCTTAGTTTGATCATTATGAGGGAGGCTTCATACAGCCACCAATGGGAGCAGATGTAGAAACCTAAGATGTAGAAACCTATAGCCAAATATTAGGTGGAGCTTGGGAAATCCCGTGGATAAAGGTGAGAAAGAATAATAGAAGCCTAGGGTTCAAGGACACCATAAAAAGTGACTCGAATAATTAACTAGAAAGGGCTCACAGAGACTGAAATGACAGTCAGGGAGCCTATATGAATATTATCTAGATTCTCTGTATGTATGTTATACCTGTGTATATTGATGTTCTTGTAGAGCTACTAACATTGGGAGCAGAGTTCTATGATTCTTTAACCTGCTCTGGGGACCCTTTTCTTCTTAATGGGTTGCCTTGTGGAGCCTTAGTATGAGGAATGTGATCCTAGTATTAATTGTAACTTGATATTACATTTTCAGTTGATATTCCTGGGGTATCTGACCTTTCTTGAATGGAAAGGAAGAAGAATGGATCTGGGGCAAGGAAAGGTAGGGGAAGGGACTGGAAGGAGGTGGGGAAGAGAAACTGTTGGGGGTATAGCATATGAGAGAAGAATTTAAAAAGAAAAAAGAATTTGTCATATTGCTCTGTTGGAATCATTCTAATATAATGATGGTCAAAGAAAAAATGAATGTATAAGTTTTACCACATGGCTTAGGGATAAACAGTGACACCTCATAAAATTAGATATTTTTATTCAAATTTATGCTACCAAGTAGTTTCTAGCTACTTGGTTTAATACCTTAACTATTAGCAATTCCATATATGTAATTATTAAATAATTCCAATAATTCAAGGGGATCAATTCCATTGAACTCAATGGGAATGAGATACATAAATAAAATGTGTTTCTTATTTAATAGCCTATAAGTTAGAAGTGAGTAGACTCTGAAGTCATCAGCATAGAAATGGTTAATAGGGAGATGGTGAGATTAAAACCAATAAGATTGTCCAACCTACAGTCTATGGTATTGCAATGAAAGCAGCCCAATCTGAAACAACATTAAAAACTTACTTAAAACTTTATATTTTTGTACAATATTTTAAAACATTTTTGGGATTTATTTTAATGTGCATGAATGTTTTGCACGTGTATGTATATGCGCCATGTGAATAACTGGTGTCAATGAAAGTAAGAAGGTTTTCAATCCCCTGTAACTATAACACCATGTGGTTGCCAGTAATCAAACCCAGGTCACCTACAAAAGCAACAAGTACTCTTAACCACTGATTCAGTCTTCCAGCCCCTGAATTATTATATATTTTTATTAGTAGTAATAGTAGTAATACTACTATTGCCGTTATTATTGTAAATTAAGTGTGCAGTTTTCAAACACAAAAGTCACAGATCACAACATTGTCATATCAATTTCAAAAGATTGGACAGGACATTACTTGATCATGAGGTAATAGTTTTGTGGAAACCAGACTAAGAATTCATTAAAAAGGTAAGCACCAGCTCAACATGAAGCTTCATTTCTGAAATCTGGCATTCAGGAGGTGGAAAAGGAGAACCTTAAAAAAAGGGCAGCCTATTTTAAAGTGAATCCTATATCAAAAAAGCCAGCAAAGAAAAGTCATAACTGAAAGAATACCTCAACATAAAACTCCACGAATATAATTAATTTTAAGAGCATTAAAGGAATATAAAAATTGGCATAGCATTTGTAATTATATTATTCATGATTTTACCAAAAATCATTCATTTATTTTGCAAAAATACAAATGTAATGTGAAATTCCAGTATGTGTGCATAGTAAGATGGTATATATGGAGATATACAAATCAGATGCTTTCAAATTCTATTTTGCTATAATATGTTTAGTAATAAGACATATTTATACTATTCATAAAAATAAAATCAGTTTGTAAAACTAAATATACAATTCTCACATTTTTACATATAAAGTACACTTCAAATGAGATTATTTAAACTATGATTTAGGTGCAGAGATAGAATTTACATTAAATTGAAGAAAATATCTAGGACAATGTATAGATAGGTGAAAAGTAGGGTTATAAAAATACATTTGAGATATTTATTTGAAGTTAGATAATAAGAGGAATATTTAACATTTTATTGTTTTTGCTTTATGATATAAGGTTTTACTATAAAGCCCATAGTAGTCTTGAACTTAAAATCCCTGTGTCCCCATTCAAATATTAAAATTATGATCACAATGATTATGTGATAATATACTAAGTTGCAAATAATGGAAGTGTTACTCAGACATATTAATTCATATAGATAGAAAATATAAAATCACACATTCCCTAAATGCGGAAACATCACAGGGAAAAGATAATACTTTAACTCTTATCATAAGGTTACAATAAATAGGAATTTTTGGAAATATCTAACTCTTATTTGTATCAAAAATATAGAAATAAAGTACAGAGCAGTCCAAAATTGAGCAATAAACTGTGTGAAGACATTTAAAATATTTAATTCTATTATAGAGTTAATAATGAGTGGAGTTGATCACTCATTTTTGTGTCCTATTAAGATAACTGTCACAATTATCAGTAACTAAGAGAAAGTGTCCTCGGTTTCATTAATCATCAGAAAACCCAAGTCAAGACCAGTGGATAATAACTACATGACCGTTGACATGCATTTAATTAAAAGACCCATAAACATCAAAAAAGTTCAAGTGATTTGCATTTTCTGGTGAGATAGTTAATTAACAAAACCTCTATAAAAAGTGTACGAAGTGTCCCTAAAGCAAGAAATATATACAACCTGTTATCAAATAATTTCACATCTGAATATATTTCTAACAACAGGATATTCTGTATCAACAAAATCTGAAATACAGTAGTGCTCATAGATAGTGTTTTATTCATGTTTCATATAAGAAACAGAACTTTCAATAACTAATGTGTCTACATGTTTGTGTGCATGTTTGTGTGCATGTTTGTGTGCAGATATTTTATATTTGTAAGTATTGCAGATTAGTTTACAAAATGCAATGCTTCACAGCTATGAAAATATTTAATAAAAGAAGTGGCTGTGACACTTGGAGATTTATACCTTAAATAAACAAAATATAAATTTAAATGTTTGTTTTCATAATCCATTTATCCATAAACTAAATCAAAGAAAATTTAATCTGCGGTGATTGAGTTCACAATAGTAGTTTGGGGCATTACTCAAGGAAAGGTGATAATTTTCAAATCTTAACACATTTCTAAATTTTTATGACAAACGTGTATGTTCATATGTGTGTTGGTATATACTTGTTTTTTCTTTTCAAATATATCCATCTCTGTGCTTTGTTGTACATATTTGTCATGCAACTAAAAACTGTATTTAGTAAATATTGCAAACATTTCAAAAATTCCTTCCAGATTATTATCAGTCAATTCTTTCTTATTCATATTGGATGTGACATAGATTTTTTTAAAACAAAAAGTACCATTCTAAATTAAATACATATTCTACATACGCTATTAATTTTAGATATATCAAGTGTATCACATTTTCATAACAATAAAAACAATTTTAACCATATGACTGCTTCTCTGTGCATCTCTCATACATAGGAGAATACATAGGTGATAGTGTCCATGACCAACTGAGAAACTACCCATTATCACTCGACTCCTAGAGAGTCTTCTCTTTAAAAAAATACATAAATAAATAAAATAAAATAAAATTAGCCTGAATGGCCAATCCCTCACTCACACACTAGGCTGATCTCAAATAGGACTCATTCCAAATACGACTCTGATAAACACCTACCCAACCTACTAGCCCTCAAAACAGATAGAGACTTTCGTTGTGTGTGTGTGTGCGTGTTTATGCAAATATCTATTGGAATTGGTTTTGTTTATGTTATATTTCAGCAAAAGTTTTTTTCTCTAGTAAGCAAACTATGCAAGCTAGGAGGAGCTGGCAAGAAAGGGATGAGTGCTTGGGGTCAGAAAATGAGCCCTGTCAGGCAGTAAGAAACAGGGCGGATATGTTCATCCGCAGTAGGTCAAGTAAGCTTGCAAAGCAGTTACTCCTTGCAGCTTTAATAGAAAGAATAACAATCAGAGTTCCATTGACTCTATTCCCTATTTATGTTCAGTGCATGAATTTTAGATTAATAAAGAAACCAAGAAATGTTTCAAACTAAGGAAATTTGTTTGTGTGGTACACCTATCACCAACTTATTGTCTTGGAGTCCGTCCTGTAAAGTGATATGTGAAGATGTCAGAACTTAAATTATGAATTCTGTTCCAGGTAAACTATTTTAATCTCTCGCCGAAGAAAAGCCTCAACACGTTCTTTTCCTAGTACATGATTTCTGAGGTATTTCAATTTATCGATGAATATTTTTTCTATGCTGTAATGGAGGAAGTGACAAACACATGCGTCTCTCCGTAATAAGTTCACTCCTGCTCGAACATACCTGTTACCAATATTCCCTGTTTGCGTGTCAGGAGGGCAGAGTCACAAAATAAAAAGAAAACAGTAGAGGTTTCTTGCTCAAGCTGGAAGAGTAAATTATTGTGACTATCCTAAAGCGAAGGGGAAACACACTGGTCACAACGAGTGCCGCTACTGACCTTTATGCCTTGCACATTCTGAACTCCCACGGTTTAAACTTCTCTGTGTTTACAAGTTACCTCTTTTCTCCCTGCCTCCTTTGTCCTTTTTGTAGCCTGACAGAGTAGGGTGGTGGCTCCAGGCTCCCTGATTTGAGTTTGTTCCTTTTTTTTTTTT
>LOEQ01015136.1:3325-19568 GCA_001685075.1 Bramus lutescens
GGTTGAACTCACCACCTGGTCCCAGCACCCAAACATGCTGAGCTGGGGGATCTAAGGCCCCGAAGAAGGGAAGGGAGGAGTTGCCTGAATCGCTATCGGATTATTTATACATCCTTTTATGCCCGAGCATCTGGATCTTGTGGATTCTGTGTTGTATTCTGACTGGTCCACTCATTCTTAATACCCTGAATGAGACTATATTCAATAAACACTTATCACAGGGTCTGACATATATTTAATCCTAAAAATATAGACACATATAATTTCTGATAGTCATCTTTTCTGGCTGAATAAAGTCTAAACCAATGCCATAATCACAATTGTCATCCTTTGAATGCTAATAAAAGAGTCTGAAAACTTACCATATTTTCTTTAGAGCAGAGTGCAAGAAAAACATCTAATATTTGAGATTTGCATTTAAAGACTTAGGATTAATATAGGTTTTCCTGAGCATCACTGAACATTCTAAAGTAATTGTGTCCCCTGTAGTTTTCTGCAATGTGTTCAGTTCATATTTAAAAACAAAATTACAATGGACCCCCTTCTTTCCAAAATCATCCCTATGAAATACATTATCTGTTGTTTCCTGCCCTATTATCAGGAGAATATGAATTCTTATATTTGATAATGTTTCTAAAGGTAACTCCTCTCATGCCCTATCAGCATAGATTTACTTAAAATAGTTTCATACTAAATTGAACACCATTGCTAGAGTAAATGGCATTTTTCAAAAGTATTGATATGATCTTGTTTTTTTTAATTTGTAGAGCAAATGAGTGATTTATTGTAATATTTTCAGAAGTAACTGCATTCCTATACAATGGGGGGAATAACAAAAAAGGTAAAAGAATTTTCTACAGTTTTCTCTAGAGTTGATTCCGCTAAGGGTAAGAGTTATGTCAGCTATTCTGACCTTTGGCAATAGCAGATGATTATAATTAAATCAAAGTCATAAGATGTTAGTGCCAATTCTCTTGTTTTACATATGAGAATTCCAAACTCACAGAGATGAAGTTGCTTCATCATGGTCTCATAGTAAGTGAGATTGAAGAAAAGCACAGAAACTCAAAATCAAGAGATTTTAGAAGCTACAAGGTCAACTTCTGATGGGCGCAGATATTCTCTGTATGTCATATTATACCTCTTGCCATTTCCCTGCCCATTGGAATGTGCCTCCCTAAAACTGAATGTAAATTCTTACTTAAAGGTATATTAAGCCACATCAAATACTAAGTTCAGACTGGCTGCGCACTGTGGTAGAACAACCAGTGAAACGTTTTTCTGTTCCTTTTTGTTAGCAACAGTTTCTTGAACAAATTCTTGGTCCATATGGCTCAGCTACCATTGGCTAGAGGGAATACTCTATTTTATCTTATTTCCTGTTAATTTTACCAAATCAACTCTTCATTTTAAAAATTCATACAGTTTAAATCAGCATTTGAAATAGCTTTAGTTTTGTTGTTGTTGTTTTGCCTTGACTGAGGTTTCCTTTAATAATTAAACAGAAATATAGCTCATTATGGAATAAATGATATCAGTAATTACAAGAATAATAATAGATGGCATTTGCTGAGGCTTTTCAAGGTATCAGGCGTAGTGATGAAAAGGCATTTAAATGTTATCTTCATTCTTCCCAAGAACATTGAGGAGGTTTTATTCAGTGCATTTTATAAATAGGAAATGAAAACTAAGTGACGTTGAATAACTTGTTTAAATGTTATACAGCTTACCTGAGCTAATGGGAGCTCAACAGCTCTGCCCAGTCAGTGTAGGAACCAGCATTGGACCAAACTAGACCCTCGGAATGTGGGTGACAGTTATATGACTGGGGGAAACTGAGGGGCCACTGGTATTGAGACCAGGATTTATCCCTACTGTTTGTACTGGCTTTTTGGAACACATTCTCTTTGGAGGAATACCTTGCTCAGCCTAGATATATTATGGAGGTCCTTGGTCCTTCCTCAAAACAATGTGCTTTTTCCTCGCTGAGGAGTGGCTGGAGAGTGGGGTCCGGGGGAAGTGTAGGGAACAGGAGTGGAAACTGGAATTGGTCTATAAAATGAGAAAAGGTAGTTTTTGAAAAAATAAAATAAAGAGAAAAACAATGTTATAAAATTACGTAATAATGAAACTAGTTTTGAATCCAGTGCTATGTGTTTTGAAAGCCCATGCATCATCCAATATTATGCTGTTGAGTAGGTACTTATGAAATCAAAACAGGTAGAGCTTGGGGGCAGATTAACAGTTGATCTCTTCCCCTAGCACACATGTATCTCTTTTTGTACTTAACCATGCATGGTTTACTTTATAAGATTGCAGAATGTAGAATTTCATCTAGGAAATAGAATAAGATTGGGCTGATAACAGCGAGCAGAAAATATGTCAACAGAAAGATGATCTTAGCTGCTTGGTGAAACTTCTTTTTCTATAGAGTTTAATGAATAGTTTACAACTAATAATCTTTTAGTTAAAATAATATAATTTGACCATCTTTTTATTCCCCTCCTTCAACATGAGGTTTCAGGTCAATGTGTCTTCATCTATATATGTAGCACACGTTCTCGGTGAGAATTCCATTGCTTTCTGTGTATCGTTTTAATACAGTTTCAGTTGCCTATGGGAAATTACTGTTTGAAAATATTAAATAAAAATTTTCAGAAAACGAGATTTTATTGAGCATGTCATTCTGAGTCTTACAGTTGAATCTTAAATAGTCTTTAATAGTTCATTGTTTTCAACTAGGTCATAAACAATCTTCGCTAAATGCATCTAGAATTCTTACACTACCATCCCATTAGTCACTAATTAGCTTCCTATTATCCATTATACTTCTTTATTTCGGCAATTAGCTCAAGATTCTCACATTTTAATAATGGTGCTGTGGTGGGGGGCATGATAGTGATACAAAGGAGACACTTGGTTATAATAAAGTAAAACAGATGAACTCCGATGTTATATTTCAATAATGTAGGGGCATGGACTAAAACTCATAATATATAGAACTTGTTACTACCTGTGATTTCTGCATTGCTGGTGGGAGTGCAAACTGGTACAGCCCCTTTGGATATCATTGTGGTGATTTCTCAGAAAATTAGGAAACAGCCTTCCTCAAGACCAAGCAATACCACTTTTGAGTATATATCCAAAGGATGCTCAATCGTGCCACAAGGAAACGTGCTCAACTATGTTCATAGCATCATTATTTGTCATAGCCAGAACCTGGAAACAATCTAAATGCCCCTGGACTGAAGAATGCATGCATGCATCTTGAGTTCAACTCCCCACACTGATAAAAATAAAATAAGATAAAAATAAAAATAAAAATATAAGGTCCAAGTTATAAAAGTTGAAACTCGCTGAGAGTTATCATTTATTATTAAATGTCATCATTGCAACAGTTCCAAGAAGTACACATTTGTATTTCTATTTTCCATTTTACATATGAGGAACCTGGATGAGCTGTTTAACCTTTTTAATCTTCAGGCTAGTAAATGGTAGAGTGACGAAGGTGAGTATTAGCGTCTCCTGTCTTCAAAATTGATGCTTTTTTTCTGGTATCCTGTACAGTATTTCTAAGCACATATTTCAATAGGATAGTTCTAAATAAAGTGTTTTCAGCTTGCAGGGGCTAATAACTGAACATTCTATTGTAATATGAATCCTTTTAGAAAACAAAGAAAATATACTTGTCTCATTTTGAAAAGCAGGTAACTATTCACTTTCAAATGGGTTCTTTAGACGAATTAGAATGTTTTGTATATTGCCTTTGTTTTAATCAGGGCACATCTGTGATATGAAATGACACCTCGTTTGATGTTGGAGGGCACTGAATTTTTAATAGGAGGCTAAAACTGCTGAACGATATCACTTCCAATTTGTCTCAGTTGCATTATATACAAAATGAAAAGCATCTGAGCTTGAATCAGTCAAAGATGGAAACCCTATTACCAGAGCCAGATAAATGTAACATCTGAGTAAAATGTTATTAGGTCTTCCAAAAATGTCAGCCTCTTTTACACTAAAAAAGACAGGTGTCATAGCCTTCTGGACAGAAGGTGTGACAGCAGTAGCTGACTGATCAATAACATTTGAGGTAGCAAATTTTTACTGCAGAGAACAAGAAAATGATGCACTTGACTTCATGTATTGTCTGCATGTTCATTTGAGATTTCTGTTTTGATCCATATATTTATTAACTATTGATACTGTAAAAGGGAAAAATGAAAGTTCTGAATCATTTTTGGTACATTGGTTTAAAAAGCAATTCCATGGAATTTTAGCTTGAGTTTCTTTTGTTACTTGTGCAATTATTGGGAGGGTGTGTTTGTCAGTAATGATTCAATCTTGTGATCTGTTTTAGTAGTTCTTTGTGTTCAGATATCTGGTCATTTATTCAAGAAACAAATTATAAAATATAATTCATTTAATAGATGTTTATGGCCACCTAATATATATGAAGCACAATTTTAGGAACTACAGGTATAATAGTAAGAAGGATATATTGTAAACTAATTGATATTTGAGGTTTTTATAGCAAAAGACATTAAAAATAAATGTTACTTATAGAAGATTAGGGTAGCTGCTGTGATAGTGTAAGTACTAAATATTATGGAAAGAAGAAAAGCAAGACTTGGAGGGCCAGAGAAGACTGCTTGGAAAAAATAAATATTAGGAGGCAATTTTAAGGTAAGTAAAATTTAGCTAAGTAAATTCATAATGCAGTAGTGATAGCCAGCGCTTCAGGTAAAGAAACCCTAGAGCATGGAACATTTTGACATAGATGGTAACGAAGAAAGTTACAGGAGTCATGTTGAAAGGTATAAGAAAGGATAAATTATAAAATACAGCAGAAGTTATATTTTAAAGTTTCGCCTTTATCCCAAGGGAAATGATAAGTTATTGAAGACTTTAGGCACTTCCTTTCAACTATTTTATAATGGTTGTGGAGAGTTGGTCTAGGGGTTAGGGCTAATTTGTGTACTGAAAGAAAAAATTGATTTTTTTATTTTGTCCTATTCTCCTCACCCATCCTACACCTTGTTTTCTGCAACCAAAGGAATATATGGCTACAACGACTAATAAACTTATGGTGCTCTTCCAAAGAACCATTTTTTTTCTGTTAGCCATCACTAATGTGTTGGTCTTGGGAACTTAAATTTCATTATAGGTAAAAAGAAATCTCTTCTCACTGTATTTCTCAACAGCAGCACTAAGAAACTGCTGGCCTGGTATAGTGCTCTGCAGCTCTTCATTTTCACATTCACCGTTTGAGACCATGCTGTATTATCCCTCTGTAAATGTCATCTCTTTCCTTTTTTTGTGAGTCCAAATCTCACTTGTCCTTCATGGTGAAGGACTGGTCTGGGGAATTTCTCTGGATCACTCCTTTTTCATCAATGCTTTTCTTTTCTAATTACATGTAGTGTGTTGATTCTCCTCCAACAGGAATTTATCTAGCACTCTTTTTTTATCCCTTTTAGTGTTGTATGTATTTTAGTGGTTCTCAAACTCAACTGATTATCAGAATTACTAGGAGAACTTGTTATTTGTTAAAAAGATCGATTTCTCATTTCTACCACCAGAGATTCTGAGTCTGTGAGTTTGTGGTGAGTATAGGAATTTGAATTTTTATAAGCATCCAAGTTAGTTCTGGCAATTGATTGCTTTGAGTGATTCATGAAGCTTAATTTTTCCTCTGTATCCAGTGGATGTTCATCAGCAGTTCCCCTGACCACTCCAAATATCTTTGTTATTCACCCTTCACTGTAAATGGTTCTGAAAGTCTACAGTAAACACTTGTTGCTTGATTACCTTCTTGTATCATTATTTTCTAAGGTGTTATCAGGTATTCAATTATAAAATACCATTCCTTCTGATTTCTAGATTAAGGGATATAGTGATCACTAAATAGGCTAACACATTTGCTTAAGTGTGTGTGTATGAGTTGTTCTGAAGTGTGGACTAATCAACATTAATTCTGGAAGAGTTTTTAAGCTGTTTTGATGAAGTATGAAATTATACCCGTTGTCCTAGGCTCTATTTAACCTCGTGTCAGCCCAGCTAACATTGAAATAGCTAAAGAGCACAGTAAAATGGCCTTTGAAAAGCGGAAGTTTCTTTTTAACAAAGTTCGAGCAAAGAAACAGTAGTCTTTGAAAGCAGCTATGTGGTTACAACTCAGGAGGGTTTTCCAGATTTGAGTTGTTGTAAATAAGAATAAGCAAACTTGAAATATAAATCCTGCTGCTCCACTGCTGAAGATTGTAGGCATGCATAACATCAAATGCACCTATTTAATACTTCTAGAATATAAAAATAAGCTTTTAGAAGGTATATCCTTTTTTGTGACTAGACTCTGAACATAGAAAGTATACTTTTGGCTTTTTAAGAGATCTAGGATGTCAGAGTTAAAAGACTATTGGTTTTTATTTATCTATATACCTATTTATAATGTGTTACAGCAAGATAATTTATCTATAAAGACGCAAGAAAACACACATTTGAAAAGCGAATAAACACAAAAGCAGGCATGCATTACAAACCAAACAAAGCTTAAGCTCTGAAATTCAAACTCAGTCATTCCAATTGATAAGTGTACTGTATTATGGATATTTGATTATGGCCCTGGCCTCAGTTTCTCATGGAACTCTATACTTTCTATTCTCTTTTGGCACTTTTGATGAGTGCCTTGGATGTGATGGTTAAAGGGTGGTTTTATAATGGGATATATGTACATGCAAATGTAACTGTAAGTTAGACTGTGTTTAGAGAGGTTAGCTGTATATCTGTCTCTGCATGTCAGAGGGATGCCTGAAGAAAATACCTTCTGTCAAATAGTGAGTTCTAGAAGAGTTAAAGGTCTGAAAAATTCTGAGCAAAGAAGGTAAACTCTGGCCTTATTAATTCTGTGAAATATACATCACAAATTCTCAGTAGCTTAAGATCCACTACTTCCCTCTTTATTTTCTTAATTTATATTATATAAATAATATATGTAAATGATACCTGTAAAAATTGTTAAGCATGGAGGCTTATAAAAAGTGATCTATCTATTTATCTATCTATCATCTGTCTGTCTGCTTTTGTATCACTATTATCTATATTTCAGTCATCTATTCATTTATCTGAAAACCTACCTTTATTGACACCATAAAAAGTGAGAGTTGATCTTCAATGTCTTCATAATATCACAATATTTGAAAGACATACTGGTGTTGACTAGTGTTTATTATTTCCCATGATGTTTTAAGTGAATTTCCTAGTTCACAGCAAGGTGATGACCAATCCTTTTTCAATTGACCACAGTGTGCTATATTGATTTTGGTACCTGTATTTAAGTTTATGGTTGAGCAAGTTTTAAACTTTTGTGTAGTTTTTGTGTGTTGTTTATGTGTATTTGTGCGTTTGGATGGATGTATGACTAATAATTTTTAAATGTGTCATTAAATGCATTTTATTAGTATATATGCATTAATGAATTAGACCTTCAAGGAGTGAGGGTTAGTTGACTGCTTCTGTTTCATTTGCAGTTATTAGAAATGACTTTCTTTTGACTTCCTTAGAGTTTAATGGTTACCCCAGGGTTACTTGTTTCTTCTTTGAAGCTGATATTAAATAAGGTGCTATAAAGTGTAGAGATCTATTTTGGTTTTCAGGATTTGCTTAGTATTTCTGGAGGATTGTTATAATTTGTTTGAATATCAACTTGCCACAAATTAACATTGCCTGAACAGGAAGCCTTACCTGAAGAAGTATCCTGAGTTCTTTGATTGGTCCGGAAAAGCCCACCCTTATTGTAGGCAGCATCTTTTGGTAGCAGCTTGGATTGTTTCAAAGTTTGTCAAAAGGAAGATCACCTTGCCTTATGCTTGCCTGGCTGTCCTTCTTGTGTCAGTGTGGATTTGTCTTATTGTTGCTGCTGCTGACTCCTCCCTCTATCAGAATTAGCATGTCTAACCTTTCAGCTTTGACTAGGGATCATTGGCTTCCCAGGAGTCCTCTGGGTTTCTGGGGCAAGAATGGGACTTTGCAAGCATCTGTCCTTGCGGAGTGAGCAACTGGTTGTTGCCCGTCTAGTGAGAGAGACAACTAATCTGGGACTACTCCAAGTGATAGGACATTCAGCCTCCAGCATGAAACAACTACTGGGTTCTCAGTTGTGATTTAGTTGTTGTTACTAGTTTAAGTTCACTTATTAAATTCTGATACAACACACACACACATACACACACACACACACTACATACTCTCTCCCCGAGCCCCTCCTCTCTCATGCACACACACACACACACATTCATTCCCTTGGTTCTGTTCCTCTAAAGCATCTTGACTAAAACAGGCATGAATCTTTTGAAAGAGGGACAACCATAACAACTACAAGTTTATCAGAAACACATTTTACTCACCTTTGGAGCAAATACTGCCATCTTTAACAGTAGCAGAGCTTCCAAAGGCCTTGAAGAAATCTTTAAATATCAGTGTCATGTGACAGAATATAGTCTGTTCATCTTGACACATAAGTCAATTCGTTATGAAATTCATTTACCTATAAGAACGGATTTTCTGAATAGGGAAGTTTTTGAGTAATAGTTAAAAATCATTGTGTCACTGCTGTCTCTTGAAATTAAAATAATTTAAAATACCAATTGAGTCATAAAAAGGACATTGCATTGCATATTCCAAACTGCATATAAGGTGCTATGAATGGGAGATTAGTTAAAGATCTCAGAAATTACCCCCATACACAGCTACCAATAAAAAATAACAAAGCAACAGTCCAAGCCATGGCCGATTTCCTAGGGACCAGACAGCTCAATAATGAGAGAATAATGACAACATGTAGGTTGCCATATTGAAAAATTTTGTTATTGGCATGGACTAATTTGATTAGCATATAGGACTGAGGCTATAGCTTGGAATCTGCTTTCTAAGTGGGATGGACACACATTTACATCTCATTAGTGTATTTCTAATATAAACACACCCATTTGGAAACAAGTTATTAGCTACTTCCAAGAAGGCTCATAAAGTAAATCTATGCTTATATATCCTAGATTTTTATCTATCAAAAATTCTGCCATCTTTTTGAATATCTCACCTTTGCTAGTTATTTTGTATGACACTTGAGAGTGTGAAGTGTATGTGAAATGGATTCTAGTATCCAGGAAGTATGTATATAAATGTATCTGTTTGTGAATTATATGCCCATAGCTGAGATCACAGGCATGATTACTAAGGCATGGTGCATATCAGCAAAACATTACAATGTATTAAATTACAGAGAGATGGGTAAATTAAGATCAAGTGGAATGAATATATTTCCTTATTCTAGGGTTGCTTACAAAGGCTAGGACATTAAATTAAGAGAGAATAGATAGAGAATGTTGAATGTAAAGAGCCTCAATATATTTGGTTCATTTGAAGCATGTATTGACGTTATGTTCAGAGAAGTTCAGGAAAATAGCTACAGATGAGTCTCTGCAGAAGGAGGGAGCAAGATTGTGAAGGGCCTTACATATTATGAGAAGGAATGCATCATAGTATTAGGAGCAACTGACAATACACGTGATTTTGTGCTGTTATTCACCCCGGGGACTTTTGATGCTTACTAAGTAGATGGTTTATCATTGAGCTATGCCATCAGGTTTCAAGATACTTTTCAGTATAAAGAGTTAGGGTAGCATGCATACTTAAACATACAATGTCTGCTCCACTCAGCAAAAACTTTGATAGGATGCTCCTATCACTACCAACAGCATTAAACAGAAACTGTTTGTTTCAGCTTCACTTGTGACATCAGAAAGATAAACTTATGGTGACAGAGTCAAAATGTCCATGCACATGAGCTTCGTTTCATTACTGTTGTAGGAAGAATAGGCTACTCAGAGAGATATTTTCATAGAATTCATAGAATTGAGACCCTAAGCTTATTTAAGTTGATCACTGAATCCTCTCATCTCCTCTCATCTTTTTGGAGGGACCAAAGAAAATAATTCCACTGAAAATTTCCATTGCGCTTCTGTCTTTGCACCCTTTTCCTTTTGTGTTCTTTGATCTTGCAAAGATATTTTATATATGACAAAAGAACTTGATTAATACTATCTAAACCTCTTTCAATGTCTTGTGACTGTAACTGAAGAGATTTCCTTTATTGTCTCCATTATCAAAGTAGATGCAATAGATTTTCTAGAAATTAAAGGACAGGGCTGTGTTTGCACATCTGCTTTACATAAGTGTCAGTAGAGCATTTATAAAAATATTCAGTCTCCTTTGTACTATGCAGTTTTTACTTTCTCTTCCCAATAAGAAATATGTTGCCTAGTCTCTGGGTAGCCATTCTTAAATCAGTAAGCTCTTTGCCAAGCATAAAAATATAGGAATCTATGGCATTTCATGATGATGGAGTTTTCAGCTATCAGAGCTAAAACCATCAGTAAATCTGGAATTTTGTTGTGAGAACCCAGACAAAGTGAAAAATATTGTGTCATAGCTATGCTCATTTCACAATGTTTTATTTTGTCTATTGGAAGGAGATAATGCAAATCAATTATTTGAGAATCTATCATTAAATATAATGAGAGTAAATTACCCCAGGATTTAGACGTCATGGAAGGCATACTTTACCGTGCTTAGATAACTAACAGGAGTGGAGGTTCTTTCGTAATTTAATAGCAGCCTCTATTAAATGTTGCATCAGTAAGGGTTGATAGATGAGATAGCACACATGAAGAGGTTTTAGTGAGTCTGTGTGAATGTCCAAAGCCTTGGACGTGTCTTAGCAGCTGATTCAAGATTAGCTCAGGTGGGTGTGGAGCTACAGATGCCCAAGGCTCCGAGAGCCAAGATTTTTCTGAATCAAAGCTGGAAATCAGCACAACGTTCCTCCGCTCTTTACATGTTCTGCAAAGAGAAGAAATGTGCAGATCTATTCTGGTCACTCAGACTCATTGAATATTTATGGAAGTTCTGAAGCAAGTGAAATATTCCAAGATATCTCCTGAAGCTGAAACAGGCAGCTTGGAAATAGATAACTAGCAGGACTGGGTTTGTCTGTGTAGGACAGCATGTATTTAAAGAAAAAAACACACAGGAACTATCAGGGGTACTATGATTTAGTGATTGACCATAAAATTATTGTATTCTCTGACTTCTGGCAGATTGAGAGAAAATAACTAAAAGAAAAATAAGGCATCTTTAAATACCTGTTTATCAGTGCCTGCCTATTTAGTCATTTGATGTAGTTGACCAACAGATCAGAGATTCCTTGGTGGGAGTGCTGCTCACTTCCTGAGCTGGCATAGACAAGGCTCTGGGCTTCATTAACAATACCAGAAATTTCATTTTAACCCACCTACTTCCAATTTTGTGCCTGTCTATCAGTTTTTTAAATTGTTCCCACTCAAATTTAGGATTCTTTTAATCATTCCATGATTGAAAAGAAAAATACCTGAACTCTACTCAAGTCAGCTTTGATAAGGAGCCCTCTTCTCTAAGGGAATTACTTCCAAGGTTATATGCCTAGATATCATTATATAAACACAGCTCTTGAATAGCGGAGCTGAGAAGCAAAAGATAGACTCTTCTTTTTAATGGGTTATGGAAGACTGTATTATTGTTTTAATGAATGATCTAATTCCCCATCCTTAGCCCTGAAACACTTTCCTATTCTGACTCTGGGCTGAGCCTTTTGACATATTTTGTTCGGTGGGGTATCAGTACACATCTTGTAAACAGACTTTGAAAGTGTGTGCCTAGTTCCTGTCCCATTCCTCTGACTTGCCATGAGTTCATACACAAGTTAGCTTGTAGGTCAGTGACACACTGAATAGAGCCAAATCAGTTTGGTTGTACAGCTGAACCTCTATATTTGTGAGACTATCTAGCTAATACCAGTAAAGCTGTCTAGCCAATATAAAGTTGGCCACAGATGTATGGGTGAGCTCATGAAAGTCTTTTAAGATCAATATATTCCTTTAGTCAATATACAGAACTATGAATCAAAGTACATGGTTACTGTATGACACTAATATTTTCTGGTTGGTTGCTATACAGAATTATTTTTGACAAATAGATAATGAAAACCAGTTCAAATACCCTTTCATAACTGATTTTCTTTTTCTTCCCCTCTCCTTCTTTTGACAGCCTGGAAGCTGCCCAACATCACTGCTGGTCTTGTCTGCATAATCATGTCTGCTGCAAATGTAGATTTGGTGTCTTTTGGTTGAAATTTTTGACAAGGGCAAGAACTGTAATTAGTTTATAGAAAGTAAAAAAAAAATAGCTTGGCTTAGGTCAGGAGGCCAAAGGTTGAGCTTGTGGTCAAAGTTCAAAGAAAACAATGTCGTATAAATTGTGGGACTTTAGGAGGGGATCCTCCCCAGTATGGTGCTATGGACTAAAACTATTGTGATTGTTTTTCTCATTGAAGACCAAGCCTAAGAAGTAGCAAAAACACACCCGACAAATTATTGTGGGTCACTACCTTACCTGTTTGTTCTTTGAGAGTTACTTAAAGGGCATTTTGATTGTATACACTCTGCTATTCTTCCCAGATCCATCCCTTTTTGCTACCCACACAGCTTTGTGTCCTTTAAAAACTCATGAAGTCCAATTGTGACACACAGCTATTCAAAGATATGTGCTTTCCCACTGGATTATGGTCTACTCCCATCTTCTTGCTGAGATTTTGTCTGGTTTTCATTTGCACAGGTCTTGAGCATGTTGTTCTAAACACTGTGAGTTCATGTGTGGTACTGTCCTTCTGTGTCCAGAAGATATTGTTTCCCCATAGTTATCCACTACTTCAGGCTTTTACACTCTTTCCAGCCCTTCTCCAGCTAAGATTCCTTAGCCTTTGGAGGAGAGGGTGCAGTAGATACACGTTCCATTTAGGGCTGAGCATTCTGCAATCTCCTAGTCTCTGTACTTTTGGCTGTTATGGGTCTCTGTGTTATTCAATGTATATTGCAAATAGAAGCTTTTCAGATGAGGGTTTGTAGTTGCATTGATCCAAGGGTATTAGAGTTAGTTCAATACTATGATAATATAGTGGAATAATAGTAGCAGATTCTTCCACCAGGTTTATGACTGTCTAGCCACATGTTCTTGCTGCAACATTTTGAAATAGGACACAAAGTGTTCAAATGTGCCAATGTCTACATCTAATATTATTTAGTGAATCTTGAGTCTATCAATGATAAATATCTTTTAAATCTTTTAAATAATGTCATTAACGTGGAGTTCTTATTTTATTATTCCCAACTTATAGATAGAAACTTAAGCTTAGAGAGGTTGAGTTGTCCTCAATTCTATGAATAGAACAAGGTAGAATCTAGGTGATGAAGACTATAGAGCCCATGTATTATTGTTTTCATGGTTTCTTTATGCTTCTTCAATGATTTCAGGAAGATAAGAAAGTGGGAATATAAATTGAAACCTAATTGTAGGAGTCACCAGGTGATTATGAGCTAGGGCTGACTGGCTATGAAAAGGTTCAATTTTGCAAGCTTCTTTCTTAAGAATTTTACTTGACTACCCTTGAGGGACTGATATTAGCCTCCATTTTATGAACCCAAATCTTACTATCAGTAGACATGCAGATTAGTATTTAATCAACAAGATATCTTAAATCCCCATTGATATATGGTGTTGATATCTAATGTTGCTATGTTCACAGCCTCTCAGATTTTATGTATTTCAAATACAAACCCCTTTTCTGCTTTATAAGATGGAGTATAAAGTGAATGGGTCTTTGAAGTCTAATTGTGACATATATCATCCTTGTTTTCTGTGGTACCTAGTGCCTCTAAGACACAGAATTTCATTTGTTCTACAGGAAAAACTCATTTCTCCTCTACAGTAATCATACCCCCCCATAGAATATTAGAGTAGCATCTTCTATTCTGCTAAATGAGTTACCTCACCTTAATTTTCAGTCTTCCCAAATCTCACTGGGGTGTCCAGTTACTTTCTCTATTGATATCTGCCTCAGTGCATTTGACTTTGAAAACTTGTTTACTGAAATTATAGTTGAGTTTCATGTGGAAATGAGACCAATGTGTGAGCAAGCACCTATTTTTAGGAAATCATCCATTTTTTAGCATCTTTTGGATAGAAATGTTCTCATTTGGATTATTCGAATCCCTGTATGAAAACTTAATCAGATATTAGTTACTATGAACTTCTAGATTCCAACAAATGATGCATTTTGGCTTTTTATTACAGTTAAGTAAAACTCCATTATCTACATTCTCTTCATCCAGTAATTTCATAATTGACATCACACTACAATTTGTCTACTGTGAATGTTGCTGAAATGTAAATATGCATAGGCATTTATGCAGTAAGCAGTAAGCTTTCTAGTTTTTAAGGCACAGTGATACCCCAATACAATAATGATACACGTACAATGAATTAAGGTTACTTAAGATTCTCATTCAACTACGTGCTTGTATTGGTTAATCAACATATTCTTGCTTTTTTTCAGATTCCTTTTTTTCTATTTTGTGAAATTCATAGAATATATTTTGATTATATTCTTTACCCCTCCCAAAAACTCCTAGACACCCTCTGCCAAACTCAAGTTATTTCTTATTCTTAAAAGAAAACAAAACAACAGCAAAACAGAAAACTAGCAAATAAGAACACATTAAAAACAAATAAACATGAAGTCTGATTTGCTTTGGCCAACTGCTCCTGAGTAGCTCCTGCCTCATATTCTTTTCAGTCATGGTGAATTACTAACTTACTCTATTTTTATGAGATAAGCATTATTTTGCTTCCATGTTTGAACAAAAGCACATGGTATCTATCTTTCTGGGCCTGGCATATTTCATTTGATATAATGTCCTCCAGGGTCATCCATGCCATTTTAAGCATTGTGATTTAACTTTCAGGGTTTAACTTTCTCTGTGTGCTCATTAGTATTTACTTATTTTTGTGGTTTTGATAATAAGAAATAGGATGTTGATAAGAAATATTAATAATTTACCATGTCAATTCTAAGTATATTTATAGAGAAAGTATTCCCTGCCAAAATTGTGTAGCAATAAAAACAATTCTGTTCCTGAGATATCTATAATGCTTAGAGAACTTAGAATATAAAGGAACTTACTTGAAGACCTGTGAATGCCATAAGCTGATGGAATTGTTTAGAAGACTTTCTTCTTGTAACACATATCTCATGAGACAGAAGCCATGTGTATATGAAAGAAGTATCTACTTTGAACTGGCCTGTAATAATTGTACAAATTTTGGACACATAACTTGATGAATTGGTGGTAAGTATGAAAAGAGGAATACAGGTTGATTGTTTCATATTTCAGGGTTTTAGCCTCCAAAGAAACTTAACCAGAACTTGACAGGCTGTAGTAATTCTTTACACCATGTGAATGGCAGCTAAACCCACCAAAGATGTTTCTTTAGTAATAAGTTACTCTACTTCTAATTTTAATGCAAGCTTTTCAAGTGAAATGTAGCATGCAGAGTAAAAATCACACCAATCATAAATGGACAATATAAAAAATTTGTGATATATTCACATATGTGTAACCATTATCCAGATGATGAGATCAAATATTATCAGAACCCCTTAAGCCTTTGTGGGCAACCTCTTGGTCATTACCCTACTTCCCAAAGCCAACTAACATCTATCAGCATTGACTATATTTTGCCTGCTTTTGAAATTCATGTGTATTCTATATATTCTGATGGCAGTTTCATTCAACTTTATATTTGGGAGATTGATGCATACTTGTTGAATGCAATCAATAATCCATTCATTTCAATGCTATATTGCTTACAATGCGTGGATGTATGATTTTTTATCTCTCCTGCTGTTGATGGCATTTTGAGTTCTTCATTTTATCTGTTATTAATTGTACCTCTCTAAGCATTCTTGTGAAATTGAGCATATTTGCACTTATTTGTCAATATTTCTATTGCACACAAACATACTATATTTTATTGGTATTTCTCTCATTCTTGACTTTGATATACTTGATTATTTCATATGGAACATTAAAAAATTACAATCTTTAAATGATGCTGCTTTTCATTAAGGAGAATGTTTTTGAGGAGGTAATTACTATTTTATTTTCTGAAAAGTTCATAGGGAAAAATCTATTACAATTTGGTTTCTTTATTTGTTTGAGATATGGTCTAGTCATGTAGCAGCCATATCTTGCCAGGAACTTGCTGTGATGCCCAGGCTAACTTTAAACTCTATTAATTAATTAATTAATTA
>LOEQ01015137.1:0-16238 GCA_001685075.1 Bramus lutescens
GAGGCCAGCCTGGTCTACAAGAGCTAGTTCTAGGACAGGCTCTAAAGCTACAGAGAAATCCTGTCTCGGAAAAAAAAGTCAGCAAGCAGCAGGAAGAGAGACACTGGACATAGCTTGAATATCTGAGAACTCAAAGGCCACCCCAGTGACATGCTTTCTCCAACAAGCCCATCCCTCCTCATAAGTGCTACTCTCTATGGGCCTATGGGAGCCATTTCATTCCAACTACCAAAGCCCAACCTTAGGATGATGAACTACAAGCAATCTATGACTGCCAAGAGAGTGAGAAGCAGTCTTCCTCTGGGATGGACCTTTTCATTGGTTATTCAATACCAAGTGTCAACCCTAAACACACATAATACATACAAGCAACACTAAACCAAGGCAGCAGGCTGTATTTATACATGTATGTATAAATTTAACAATAACTTTAAAAGGAGAGAAAGAGATAGCAAGGTAATTCCAGGATTCCACATAACTCCACTGACGTGCCTCTACAATTCCATTCCAATAATTAATAGCTAACACTGAGTTTGAGGAGGTTTATTAACTGAAGATGGTGGGAGGAAAACCTGGGGAGAAAGAACTGGGGACATTGAAAATAATGAGAATGCTATCTGAGAATGCTATCTGAGAATGTTATCTGAGAATGCTAAGAGAGGACCAGGACAGAGGGTAAAATCACACTGTATGAAAGGTTCAAGGAATTCATAAAATAAGATTACATTAAAAGCAATCCTCTCGGTGAACCAATAAAATTGAACTATGTGTTCCGACATCCTGTGCCTTGAGAATTGCCCAAAGTGTGCTCAGCCAGACGGGAAGCAGCAGTCTTTAGGGTCCATGGTATTAGCACCCTCCTGTGTGCCTCACCTCAAGGCACAGCAGTGTTGATTCCGCTCCTTGTTTCCTCAGGGTCAGCTCATAGTCTACTGGCAGTCAGATGGCACAGGAAGACCTTTGTCCTTGACTTAATTTGTCAGATTCGATTCACAGGCTTTACAAAGATTTCTATTTTGAAAAGTAATTGGTGAAGGTCTGTTGAGAGGGGATAAGTGTCTGAACATGGTGTTTAAACATATGAACAACAGTTCTGGCCTGATGGCTGGGTACTTGGATTTGGAGAAGGCATGCCTCTCTCCTGGACCCACATTGGTATAAGGAGTTCTTATACCAAGTATTAGAAAACTTACATGTGGAAAGAAACTGGCACATTATCAAATACTTCCAAGTTTGGGCCTTGGAAGATTTATACATTCATGGGTTTTGAAGGGTAAATAAAGGGTAAGGACTATGAATGCCTCTCTTTTGCTTTACCTTTTCTGCTGTCATTGTTCCTTGCTGTTTTGGTAATTCCTAGGCATATATAGCCATCAAATGGCTCTGGGATGATTCCACCATTAATATGATACTGTTCTCATTATTTTCAATGTCCCCAGTTCCTTCTCCCTGGGTTTTTCTCCCACCATCTTCAATTAATAAACCTCCCCAAACTCAGGGTTAGCAATGAATTATTGGAACGGAGTTGTAGGGGCACGTCAGTGGAGGTATGTGGAATCCTGGAATTACCTTGCTATTCACCACTGTTCTCCTTGATAGGCTACTGTGAAATCGGGTCAGGGAAGAAGGCGGTGAGGTCAACCAAGAGCTAAAGCAGCAAGGCCGGCTGTCAGCAATGTTCTTGCCATGCCCGTCTTCACTAATGTTTTCTTGATTGACAACTCAGTTTTATCAGCTGTCAAGTGCGAAAACCCAAAGACTTTTCAATAAAAGATGATGGAGGTGAAGCCTAAGGGAGACCACACCCGAAAATCTCCTTGGGCAATTGCATCCCGGTGGGAGGTGCTCTGGAAGTCTACCCTGAGCTGGGGGCAATTATGCATTCCACAACCACAGAGAAAGCCATCAAAGCTGACACAGGCTATAACGCAACAAAGCTGACACAGGCTATAACGCAACAAAGCTGAAGGCTTTACTGCTTCTTGACAGAAAGATTTCTGCAAACCTAAGCCACAGAGCTGAGTACATCAGATGGAGCTGTGTGCTGTTTATCACAGACACTGCAGACATAGGAGCCTTTAACTTGGGCAGCATTCTGGGTTTTCCTTTGTGGTCGTAAAGATTTCTTATTCTGTGCTCATAGATCAACCCTGTTGCCCTGGATCAGCTATTGATCTCTTTTGCAATTGTGCTTTACTTGTTTCTGTGGGCTGTGTCACCACAACTGAGAAACAGGACCAGCTTGTGCCAGTGGAGACATGGTGAACTCTGTCATACTTCAGCTTCCAGAGGCTCTGCCTCTCTATCCATGTCACATCAGGTTATTGCCTAGAACTGACTGCGCTACCTACCAACGAAGTGCTAACATCTGCCTCAACATCTGTCATGGCTCACAACCCAATCTCCCTGTGCTCTTCGATCCTCATTGAAGACCCACCCCAGACACCATAAAGCAGTGCATGACCAAAGCAACTTGGAGAGGAAAGGGCTACTTCGTTTCGCTTGATGCTTATGATCACAGTTCTTCATCAAAGGAAGTCAGAACAGGAACTCAAGTAAAGCAAGAACCTGAAGCAGGTTCCTACAGGCAGAGCCCAATGGAAGGCTGCTGTTTATGGGTTTATTCCTCAAGACTTTCTCAGCCTGCCTTCTTATAGAGCCCAGGACGACCAGCCCAAGGATGGCACCACCTATAATGGGCCTTCAGCTACTACTGAGGCTGAATCATCACCCGATCAACTGTTCTCCATGACTCCTTCATACCTTCAAAACCAGTACTTCCTGAATGTGTCTTTACATTACCAGCTTTGGATGACAGCCCAAGGTATAACCTTGGCAACTTTTGAAACACGGCTTCTGTGTAATAAGTCTGAGGAAATACTTTCCAGAAGACTTCACCTCAGTAATGCTGGTATCTTCTTAAACACAGCTAATTGTTCAACCCCAACTGACCAACATCTGTTATTAGCCTAGCAAAGAAAAGGTTTCACTTTAATGGTTCTGGTATCTTGTTAATTTAAGCATACCTGATTCTTTAACCCCAGCTAACCAGAACCACAGATTCTCAACTCAAATGGCCTGGTGGAATCTTTCCTTCCCTCTGTAACTTTGCCCACCAGGGCAGGGATGATACCACCCACAATGGACTGGGCTTTCCCCCTTCAATCACTGTAGGCAGAAATTTCTGTGTCCCACAAACCACTCCCAAGTAACCACATAGAGGCTTAATATTAATTGTGAATACTTGGCCAATAGCTCAAGCATATTATTAGCTAACTCTTACATTTAAATTAACCCAATTTTTTTTTATCTATGCTTTGCCACATGTCTTGGTACCTTTTCTCAGTACAGCATTCCCATCTTCCTTCCTCTGCATCTCTTGTGACTCCTCTGACTCCTCCCTCTTTCTTTCCAGAATTCTTAGTCTGGCTTTCCCACTCAATCTCTCCTACACAGTTATAGGCCAGTAAGCTCTTTATTAGCCAATGAGAATAATACATATTTACAGTGTACAGAGATTGTTTCACAGCAAATCACTAATTAAGAAAATGTCCTACAGGCTTGTCTACAGCCCAGTGTTAGGGAGGCATTTTCTCAATTGAGAATTTCTACTTTCTGATGACTCTAGCTTGTGTCAAGTTGACATAAAGCTAGTGAATACATGTGACCCCTTGTCACTTGTCAGCTTGACACATAAACACATCACTTTTCAATTAGAACCTTCCCTTTCTCATTTATCCACAAGATATCAATATCACCATATAAAAGATAAATTACTTTTAAAGTCCCATAGTCCTTATGAATTTAAACACATTGAAACTCCAGTCTCTAAAATATCCAATCTCTTTTAAAACCAAAAATCTCTTTAAAAATTTCAAACAAAATTTGTTTTGAAAAACCAAAAAAAAAGAAAAGAAAAAAGAGAAAAGGAAGTTCAAAGTCTTCCAGCTGTGAACTCCTCTAAAAATCAAAATTAAATTAAATACTTTTGCACTTCAAGAGGGAAGTGTAGGGACTCTAGCCTGCTGGAGCACAATGAAGGGACTCTGGCAGACCTTGACCTTCTCCTCTATTCCCTCTGTCTTGCTAAAAACCATTAGATTAAATTTCTAAAACAAGTCACCAAGATTTATTCTCTTATTTGGCCACTTCCTCCTCCTGAGGCTGACTACCAAGGTCCATCCATTAAAGTATTGAAGTCCAGAAATCAAAAGCCCCCTTTGGTTAACCTAATTAACATGCCTAGTTAAATTAAACAGCTCATCCCAACATGGGGTTTCCCCCTTTACCTTTATAAACTGCCATTTTCCTATGTGCTCCTCTATGTGCCTCCTCTAACCAGAGGCAGTGCTGTGTCTCTCTGGGACAGATAACTCCTGCCACCTTTCCAACTTATTCCCTTCCCCTCCCTTCTCCTCTACTTCCTGTGTTTGTCTCTTGTTTCCTGCCCTTTGTCCTTCCGGGGTAAATAAATCTCCTTTGTGCTGAGAACTTGGTCTTGGGCATCCTGAGCTTCCTTTCAGGAAAAAACAGGGCTCAGTCACAATCTGAACAAAGCAAAACCAAACTCCAACAGTATAGGTAACCAATGTCCAGTGTCTGGGATTCACTCACAATCTTCTGGGCTCCTCCAAAGGGCTTGAATAACTCTCTGGCTCTATATCCTCTGCAGCACAAACACCTTGTCCTCTAAGTTCCCGCTGGCTCAACTCTATGGCTGCTGTTATTCTCGGGGGTCTTCCCATGGTGTGAGCACCTGCAGTATGCTAGAGTCTTCTGCTATGAGTGGGCTGTGCTTTTGCCAATAGCCTCTCCTAGGCTTTCTTCAAGGTGCCTTGCCTTTTCTGTATGTCCCCTTTAGTCCTGGGCCTTCAACTACTACTGAGGTTGCATTGTCACCTGATCAGCTGTTCTCCATGATCCCTTCATGCCTTCAAATTCAATACCTCCTAGGGATCTGTTACACTACCAACTTTGACTACCAAGGTAAAACCTGGGCAACTTTTGAAACACAGCTTCTGTGTACTGAGCCTGAGGAAATACTTCCAAGAAGGCTTTACCTTAGTAATGCTTGTATCTTCTTAATCACAGCTGATTGTGCAACCCCAGCTGAGCAGCATCTGTTATTACCCTAGTAGAGAAAAGGTTTCACTTTAATGGTTCTGGTATCTTGTTAATTTAAGCATAGCTGATTCTTTAGCCCCAGCTAACAAGAACCACATTATTTTTCAATTCAAATGCCCTGATGAAATCTTTCTTTCCCTCTGAAACTTTGCATGTCAGGCCTCCATCTTCTGCCATGATCTCAACATTCTTATCTCCTGACCTAGTAGAGAACATCCCACCAGCTCTCAAGACTCGGTGGCTTTTTTTAGTCAGAAGTTCCAAAATCCTTCCACAATTCTTCCCAAAATAACATGGTCAGGTCTGACACCCTAATGCCCCACTCCTGGTACCAAATTGTCTTGGGGCTACTATTGCAGTGATGAAACACCATGACAAAAGTTAATTGCAGAGGAAAGGGTTTATTCTACTTATGCTTCCACATCATGGTTCATCATCAAAGAAGTTAGGATAGGAAATCATGACAGGAAGCTAGAGGCTGGAGGTGATGCAGAAGCCATGGAGGAATGCTACTTACTGGCTTGCTCCTCATGGCTTTCTTAGCCTGCTTTCTTATAGAACCCAGGATGGACTGAGCTCTCACCCATAAACTGATAATGAAGAAAATGCCCTATGACTTGCTTATGGCCCAATTTTGTGGAGGCATTTTCTCAACTGAAGCTCCCTCTTCTCTGATGACTATAGCTTATGCCATTGACTTCACTGGAGTCTCAGAGTAAGGAAATTTATCCCTAGCCAAAATGTCTGTCTCACTGCAGAGCATTGAGTTTTTAAAACTTACTTTCATATTGTGTGTGTGTGTGTGTGTACACACATGCATGCATATAGGCTTGAGGATGATGTTAGATGTCTTTTCCAATCTCTTTCCATCTTTTTTTGAGATATGGTCTTTCTTTAAACCTAGAGTTCACCAATACAGATAGTCTGACAGGTCAGAGAGCCCCCAGAGACCCTCTTATCTACTCCCTCTTACCTTATCCTCCCCTGATCTGGGATTATAGGTATCTGACATTTAATGTGAATGCTGAGTTCAGAATTCAGGTCCTGGTTGTGTGGCTTTTCCAGTGAGTCATCTCCCCAGCCTTAAGTATATTTTGTTCTTATTCAAACTTTCTACCCAGGAAAAGTAGTTTGTGTTCTTTACTGCCATTGAACTCTTTCCTGTTCACTATAAACATCACACACACACACACACACACACACACACACACTAAAAACTCAGCTAAATTTGTATGCATAGTATCTCACCATAAAAAGTATTTCTGATTGAGTACCTAATTAGCTTCCCTCTGATGTCCAGTTTAGAGCTGCTGACCAGGATGGCTTACCTAGAACTCCTAGTCAGGATGGATGGTGTGACCTGACATGGTTTACCTTATCAGCAGGCATCAGGATATACTGACTCCCAAGCCAAGATTATTTTACTGCTACAGTCTTCATTTAGAATTTTTATTGATTTTTTCATAGCTTAATGGCAGCACCTACCAGCTGAAGACAATTTCATAAAAAACTACTCTCAAGAAGTAGTATATTTTTATTACCAGCTCTCTTACAAAGACCTTCAACAGCCATTTGCAAACTTTCACTCCTTTTAACAAGCAGTGAAGAGGTTATACAAAGCATACTGGTCCTAAAAGTCTGTGTTCAGTCATTCTTGTCGATCTGCCCTGAATCTCTTAAGACTCTGGGGCATCTTTCTATAGAGAAAGCAGCTTATCATCTTACTTTCTACACTGTGCTAATGACCATCATTCATCAGCAATAGTCATTACTTGCTCTTTTCAAGTCAAAACTAATCAGAAAAGATAAGGAAAGACATTGGACATTCATTAAAGGAGAAACCCAAGAAGATGTTACAATTCTAAACATTATGCACCAAACAAAATGTCACCCTAGTGCATAAAAGAAACACTATTACATCTAAAATTACATATTTGCCCAAAGACAGTGATAGAGGTTGACTTCTTCAGTAGTCCGCTCACACCAATAGATATGTCATCCAGACAATAACAGAGAAATGCTGAAGTTGAATGATGTCATAAATCAAATAGACCTAACAGGCATCTACAGGACATTCCACCCAATGCTAAAAAATAACTTTGTTCCCAGCAGCACATGAAATTCTCTCCAAAAAAGACCACAGATAAGAAACAAAGCAAGTCACAATGGATATAAGTAAATTGAAAGAACACCCAGCATCCTATCTCTCTATTACAGATTAAAGCTATATATCAACAACAGAAAATACAGAAGGTATACAAAATCATGGAAGCAGAAGAACTCACTACTGAACGAAAAATTGGCTCAAGACAGAAATCAAGAAGCAAAATCAAAAAACTTTAGAGCTGAATGAAAATGAAAACACAGCATATTCAATCCTATGGGATTCAATGAAGGCAGTTCTAAGAGAAAAGTTCATAAAACTGTCTATACCAAAAAAATGGAGAAAGTTCATATTGAGAACTTAATGACATACTTGAAAGATCTAAAAAAAACCAACAATAACAACAAAATACTCGAAATAGTAGACAGGCCAAAATAATCTTCCAAAGTAATATATATATATATATACACATATATAACACAAATATATTTAAATACTTTTCATACACTGTATTTTGATCATGTTTCTCCTTCCCCAACTCCACCCAGACTCCCTACCCCCTACTCACCCAACTTTATGCTTGCTCTCGCTCTCTCTCTTTCTCTCTCTCTCTCTCCCTCTCTAACCCTAACACACACACACACACACACACACACACACACACACACACATACACACAAACACACAAAATCAGAGCATAAAAGCAGAAGGCTCAATGAGTCTGTGCATGAGCCTGGCCATTTATTCTGCCCATTCATATGTCTGAAGCCCCTTGCCCCTCCAATGTGTGTGACTTTGCTTGCACCAGAACAGAGGGTGACCATGAGAAAAAAAAGATTTTCTGCTTGTGAGCATAATTAGTGTGTAACTTATTAATTCTTTGTTTGTTTGTTTGTTTTTCTTCTCATCAAGATTTTTAAGGTAAAGAAAAAAAACCTGAAAATGTTATGTTAGTGATAAAAAGTGATTCACCACATTTTCAAACTTTGAGTTACTAATGTTCACTGTGATTAAGGACACAAAAAATTAATCACTTTTAGGGAAATTGCTTTGGTATTTCCCACTGTCTGTTTTGAATTATGGACTCATTTGAGATACATTGGCATACTGATATTACATGGTTGATAACGGTACAACTTTAATGCTAAATTGCATTACTTAATACTTACAGAGAATACCCAATGAGCAGAAATGAATGCTTCAAGCTAGTATCCATTTCATAGGCAGGTTGAGGGTTAGAGAATCCCAAGGACTCCCTGGGCAGCCGCTGCTCCTCGTACCTCCAGACATATGTGCACGTGCTGCCCTTACTTCCGTCAGAGAATGGATGGCTGGCTGAGGGGAGAAGCAGAGAGGAAAGCATCTGGGGAGAGACGATGGCACCAGGTGCTGTGTCTGGAGAACCAGTTTGTTCCCTCTACATTTCTCCTTAAGTTCAAGATCTAAAAGAAAGTTTATCTAAAATCAACTTCCTGGGTCTTTAGGAGACACAGTAATCATCTTATCATGGTAGCAGCGGGGCACAAATTCAAACAATTCTCACGACAAAACCACTGTCATGCTTTAGCCTAATGACTTGCGAAACATTCTAAAACAACACCAATATCAGTTTCATAGCGGCTATATGAGTTTGTATCTCACCAGCAATGAATGAGTATTCCCCCTACTCCACATTCTAGCCAGCATGAGTGGTCACTTGCTTTATTGATATCAGTCTGATGACTAAGGATATTGAACATTTCTTTAGGTTACTCTTGGTCATTTGTGTTCCATCTTTTGAAAACTCTCTGTTTAGATTATACCCCATTTTCTAACTGGGTTATTTGCTTTCCTGATGTCCACAGGTTTTTTTTTTTTTAGTTATTTATATATTTTAAATACCAAGCCCTCTATGACATGTGTAGTTAGGGAAAAAAAAAACCTTTTCCCATTTTGTAGCCTGCTGTTTTATTCAAATGAGTGTCCTTTTCCATTCCAAAGTTCTTCAGTTTCCTGAAGTCCCATTTATTAATTGTTGTTCTTAGTGTTTGTGCTTTTGATGTTCGGTTGATAAAGTCATTTCCTGCGTCAATGAGTTCAAGGATGATCTCTCCACTTTCCATTCTATCAGGTTGAGTGTATCTTGGTTTATTGAGGCGATGGATCCATTTGAAATTGAGTTTTGTGTAGGGTTATAAATATGGACCTATTTGCATTCCTTTACCTGCAGTCATCAAACTTGGCTAGCATCATTTGTTGAAGATGTTTTTCCAATGTATATTTTTGACTTCTTTGTCAAAAATCACATCCAAAGGTGTGTGGATTTAAATCTGAGTCTTCAATTTGGTTCTGTTAATCAATGTATTTGTTTTGTGCCAATGCTGTGCTGTTTTATTACTATAGCTTTGTAGTACAACTTGAAATCTCGGAGATGGTGATACCTTCAACTCTTCTTATTATTCAAGATTATTGTGGCTATCCTGTGTTATTTGTATTTCCATATGGAGATGAACACTATCCTTTCAAGATTTGTGGAGAATTGGGTTGGAATTTTGTTGGGAATTGTGTTGAATCTGTAGACTGCTTTTGGTAGGATGGCCAGTCACAATGTCATTCCTACCTATTGATGAGCAGGGGAGATCATTCCATCTTCTGATATCTTCTTCAAGTTTTATTAAATGTCTTACAGTTTTTATCAAACAAGTCTTTGACTGGCTTGGTTAGAGTCATCCCGAGTAAGGTCTGAGGCAATTGTGAAACCCACTGTTTCTTTGTTTTCCTTCTCAGTTTGTTTCTCATTTGCATATAGCAAGGCTACTGATTTATATATATGTATATTTGTCAATTTTGTATCATGATACTTTGCTGAAAAATCTTTATCTGCTACAAGTTTCATGGTTGAGTTTTTAGGTTCACTTATGTATACTATCTTATCATCTGCAAACAATGACACTTTAATTACTTCCTTTCTTAAATGCATCCCATTGATCTCCTTCAGCTGCCTTATTGTTCTACCTAAGACTTCAAGTACTATAATGAACAGGTATGTGGACAGCCTTGCCTTGTTCATGATTTTAGTGGAATTGCTTTCGAGTTTCCCTCTATTTAGTTGGCATTGACTATGGGCTTGCTGGAAGTGCCTTTATTATGTTAAGGTATGTCCTGTGGATCCCTAGTTTCTCCAGAACTTTTATCATGGAGGCATGTATATTTCATTGAAGGCTTTTCCTGCATCTCATAAGATGATCTGTGAGCTAATGAGATGATTCATGATCTCTTAGCATTTGTAGATCATCTGTCCAGGCCCTTTTGGGTTTTAGAACCTCCAATAAAAAGTCATAATTGTTTGAATTCTGCCTTTATATATTACTTGTTTTTTTTTCCCTTGAGGTTTTTAGTATTTTTCCTGTACATTTAATGTTTTTGTTACTATGTGCTGTAGGTAATTTCTTTTTTGGTCTTGTCTTTTTTGAGTTATGAATGCTCCTTGTATCTTCATAGGCATCTCTTTCTTTAGGTTAGAGAAATTTTCTTTTATGACATTTTTTTAGAAATATTTTATGTGCCTTTGGCCTGAGTTTCTTCTCTTTCCTCCAGTATTATTCGTCTTAGACTTGTTTTTTTCATAGTTTCTCAGATTACATAGATGTTTCTGGCCTGTAATTTTAGTTAGATTTTACACTTTCTTTGACTGAAGTGTCCATACCTCCTTGTCAATGACTGAGAGTATCTCTTGTATTTTTTGTCATATATATTTTGAATGTGGCAATAGGTAAGAAAGTGTGTAGAGCTTGTTGTGAGCCCTCATCCTCATTACATTTTTCTGGACAAACGCACATGGAAACGGTATGGAACATTCCTTATCCCTGTGGCCCTGATACAAACGCACACATCATGGCAAATTTCCAGATGTCTTTCAGTGCTCAAGGAGCACGCTTCTTGAAGCCCACTCCATGGATGTGTTTGTAAATGTTGACGAAGTATTCTCGGGTCACTACCTCATTGATTGCAGAATGCCCCTTCTTCCTGACACCTTTCTTTTCAGGAGACATTCTGCCAGGCCCAAGTAAAAAAGCAAAAATGTACTTCTTTGAAATTAATTGCAAAACTATAGCAGACATATGCTGATGGTACAAAGATAGAGATGGAGATTTACAAAGTGGAATTGGGGACCAGAAACAAACCTGTACATCCACAGTCAGTTCACTTCATAAAGGTCTTAAGACCTCTCAGTGCAAAAAGCAAAAGAAAACAAAAAACAGAAATGAGTCTAAATGAGACTGAAAAACTGGATATGCACTGGATATGCACAGGGCCTAGCTTGGGCTGCTCTTTCCACCATATAAGGAGGTTAGTCCAAACTGGTTGAATGACCTAAACGTTAAAGATAAAAATACAAAATTCTTAAAATACAGTAATTAAACCTTTATGACCTTGGATTGTACCACAATGTCTTAGACATGCCATCAAATGCAGAATTAGCCAAAGAAAATGGGTTAATCAGAATAAAAAATAAATTAAAAAATTCTCATTCATATACTAAATGACACTGCCAGAAATAATTATGAGATAACAAACAGCAAGAGAAATTATGTCATTGTTTATCCAACTTAAAGAGGCTTCCATCCGGAAAGCATGCAAAGTTTGTAAGTACAAGTCAACACTGAAACAACCCAGATTTGCACCTGATCATATTCAAGTAATAAGACACACGATCAGCCAGGAAGGGATGCTTAGCAGCATGAGTTACAGGACTAACACACATCACCAAGAGCAGCCCCCTGAGTCTCTGAGCCTGGCTACAACCAAAAGCACAAAGCAAGCCCTGATGGAGAGGTACGGACGCCAGGCCACTTACCCAACTCCTACCGAGCTGGAAGCGATACAGATCCCGTGGGAATCAGCATGGCAAGTTAAAAGCAGAACCGTTCAAAATGCTAAATTCAGACCTACCATACTGCCTGGTAGTTAAACTCTTGGTATAAACACAAGAAAATTGAAAAACCAATAGCCAGGTATGATGACTCACACCTGTAATATTGCCCTCGGGAGGCTGAGGCAGGAGGATGTCTATGTGTTTGAGTCTAGCCTGAGCTACCTAATGAATTCCAGGCTAGCTGGTCTACAGACTGAGATACTGTTTCCAAATGAAATAAAAACAGAGCAACATAAAACTTGAACCTGAAAGTTCTTTATGGCATTATTTTAATAATTTATTCATAAGGGAAAAATTGGGAACAGCTTGTCTGTCCAACAACTAACAAATATCTAAACAAAATATGGTTTTCTCCTTGTCCCCATCCATTATGTTACTCCAACAGAGTATCACTGAATTAGTACATTTTAAAAAGAAAAAAATTTATTTTTTCAGTGCTAGAAGTAACATCTGTTGAAGGTCTTCTGCATCTTTCTATGGTGGCAGACAGTTGGGACAATAAAAACATGACAATGGTATTAATTCATACACAATAATGACCTTGTAGCCACCTCCACAGTTGTTGCACAGAGGATTGACTTTCCTCCACATGACATTTGGGGTCCTCGTTAAACGATGCTGTACATATAATGAATTGTCACTCAGGCGTGAAGAGGAACGACACCCTGATTCCTCCAACAACGTGGATGAACTGTGGAAGCATTATGCTAAGTGGAAGAGTCAAACTAAAAAGTACCACGCATCGTCTGCTTCTGCTTCCACGGAATAGGATGAGCCGGTGACGGAGAGAGGATGCAGAGGCCGGTTTGCTGGGAAGCAGGGGAGGCAGCAACATGGAGCACCTACTCCACAGCTTTTCTTTTCTGTGGTGAGAACTCTCAGCAGATTCCACAGTGGCAATGTGCAGTCTTGCGAATGCATCAAAATGCTGGCTTTTATGGGATACTAGTTTTTAAGTACTTTTAAAACGCCTGCCACATCCACTGAGCTCAGCCCCTGATGGCTAGGGCAGAACCAATTATCCTCTTTCCCAGGTCACTTCTCCCCACCACTATGCTCTAACCCTGAAGAAGCCACAGTTGCTGTGGTGTCCAGGAGAAGATCCAGGGCACAGAGCCGGAAATGAAATCACTGACCCCACACAGGGGCCCTAACAATGCCAAGCTCAAGCTGTGGGGAATGGGAAACTAAACCAATATGAAATGCTCCCTTTTACATTTGCTGGACACTCAACTGCCTGCTTAAGGCTGTGTCTTATGGCTCAAAGTGAGATTTCCACTAGTTAAAAAGCATAAAAAAAAAGTCAAGATCTCTAAGGACTTCCCTTCAGGGACAAGTAAAAAGCCACATGAAGTGTTTAAAAAGAATGGACGGCACCAGTGACTGCTCAACATGTTGTGTATAGAGTGGCGTGGAGATGCCCAACCTTCTATAAAGGTTAATGAGCTATTTCTGAATTTAATAGATGGCAAGTCACGTGACACCCCTTCCTCACTGTGTAGCAGCTATCTGTAGGGGCTTGCAACCCACAACTAGGGATCCCCAAGGAGCTTACAGGGGTTCCTCACTCAGTATCCATGGAGACTGGCCACAGGATTCCTGACCCACAGGAAGGTTGTTGGATGCTTGAGCCTCTGAGATAGTATTTGCCCTTTTATCATCTCATATCACTTATATTAACCTGGTAAAACACAAATATTGCACAACAGTTATTGTACACCATTGTTTATGCAACAATGACAAGGGGCAGTCTGAATATGCCCAGCAAACCGACACTGTTGCTAATGCTTCTAGATAGCGGAGAGGGCTCAGTAGGTTCTTGTGTTCGTGTTCTTCAAGCACGAGGACTTGCATTTGAACCACCAGCAGTCATCAGACACACAAAAAGCCAGGCTTGGCTGCGTGCTATGTGCTTGTAATCTCAACGTTGGGGATCAGAGACAGGCAGTGCTTGAGTGCCTGATTGCCAGCCAGCCTAGCAAAACACAGAACAAAAAGAAAACACTAGTGTGCCTCCAGTTCACTGAAGTACACTATCTCAAAGCAGACATGTAGACAGCGACCAAGGAAACCATCTGACTCTGCTCTCTAAATGCTAATGCACAGATTCCTAACACACACACACACACACACACAGAGAGAGAGGGGGGGAGGAGAGAGAGACAGACAGAGACAGAGACAGTTGTGTTTGATTGAGCCTTCGAGGAAGAACCTTCAGATATGAAATGTCTAACTCTATGCATATATGTTATATGTCGTTATGTGGAGTATTAAGAACAGGTACAGACGCCAAAATCTGTGTCACTTCTCTCTCTTGAGGACCACCAAGTTTACCAGTACTACTTATTTTTGCTGAGTTTGGGATGAGTCTCAGGATTCTGAACACAGCTCTCCAGAAAGTCGCTGTCAAATGAACAATATTGCAATATGGGATAAAAAACGTGTTGTCTCTACTTGCTCAAATCCTTGGCTTATTATAATTTTATTAATAATATGCATACTTTAAAATGCAAGGCAGACTAATTGTATGTCTGGGAAGATCATACTGACTAGCATGGCTTCTGCGGGGAGGGCGCCCTTAAGGAGGCCTGGAGTAAGTGATGTGTGCAGCAACTTGGATTGCACAGGGCTCAGTGTGTCTGGAGAGCAAAACTCAGAGCAGAAGCAGCTTTCAGTGCAAAGGATGGAACTGTGCTTAGCTGCACATGGGAGGGAGTCAGAATAATATGGAAGACTGGGGCGGGAGGGCAGGAGGAGACACCCTTATCCTCTCACCAAGCCAGTGAACTACGCTGGACGAAGACCTGATGCCCTCTGATTCCCCTTCAAAGGACTTGTGGAAGCTTCACTGTTGGCCTCAGGTTTGGAGAACAGCTGCGGCAGGGTAGTCCAGCAAGGCAAGAAGGGCCAGCTGTTTCTACTGTAGGTAGACTCCTAGGTGAGCTGTGTCCTGCCCACGATCCCTGCTGAGTGAGCAAGTGCAATTGGACTGTTCCATTAGCCCAACCATATTTCTTCTCCCTTTTTTTTCTTCATTGGCATTGACCCACAACAAAATCTTGCTCCCAACTTCTGTTTCAGATCCTATGTCTACAGAAACAGCCTACAACATCCACTCCCCAAGGACATTTCTCTCTCTCTCTCTCTCTCCCTCTTCCCTCTCTCCCTACCTCCACCTCCCTCCTCCCTCCAACAACAACAAACAACAAAGTGTTTATTTATATGTGTCAAGTCCCAAGGCTAGTGTAGCATCCCAGGAATCAAACTCACATCTCAGATTGCCAAGCTTGGAGGAAATTACATTGACCACTGAGCCATCTTGCTGACTTCCCGGCCCAATGTAATCTCTTATTCCATTGGTGAAACGCACCAAGAAAAGGACAAGAAACCCCTGTTGCCAAGCTGAAGATATCCTCTCTCCTCATCTGGTGACTGCTAAAGGTCTCCTCAATGAAGAAACAATGTTCTTGGCATTGTTCTGAGAGGGTGGCATATTTGACTTGAGGGCAGATGCTTGAATTTCCTTGTAACTAAAAATTAATTAATCCCAAAGGCCCACATCTTACATTTTCATCTACTGTTTTGACTAGAAGAATCGACCATGAAAGCAAATCCATCGGAATTTGAATTTCCTGGTTTCACAAAGCAAAGGTGGGGGTCAGATAATGGACAGTTTACCACGGAAGCTCTGAATTTACACTCATCATGGCTATTATTAAAATGTATCTGGAATAAAGCTGCGATTTCAGAGACACAGAAACTCTCCAGAATGAGCTCTTTCAATTCGGTGGACTTTCAGAAGCACCCTGCACAGCTTCCATTAGCCCATCCCCCACTGCACTGCCTCAGCACCCAATTCCAGGCCTGCAACTAGGGCTTTAAGCCAGAGTCCCAGGTAAAGGGCTCTAACCTGCAGTCCCCAGACTCAGCCACAAGGGGTCAACCTTTGCATCTACTGCAGCCAAGAACATTTATGTTTAAGAAAAACATGCTCATTGCTGTGTTTTTCAAGTAAAGACCCACGCAGCTGTAATTTTTTTTAAAAAAGCTTACTTTTCACATCCCCCGCAAATTAGTTTAATTTTATTCAAATGA
>LOEQ01015138.1:3168-16238 GCA_001685075.1 Bramus lutescens
GTGTGTGTGTGTGTGTGTGTGTGTGTGTGTGTGGTGTACTCAGCTAGTGTTCTGACACTGAGCTATGCCCACATACCTAGGAGGAGGCATTTCGGTGCCAAGCTATGTGTGACAGCTCTCTGTTATGGGCTGAATAGTAGCCTCCACAAAAGCTGTAAGGCAAGGAGGAACTAGCTGGACCGAAGGGAGTCCACAGAGGAAGTGGGACCGCAAGTCTGTAGACTACAGGGCAGGGTGCTTATACTTTCTGAACGAAAAGAAGAGACCATGTAGAGTTCTGGAAAGAAGACAGAAGATCGACAGGGTGCGGCCTTCTTTGCCACCAGCTCAGTTCACCCGATCTTGCCCCAACTGCCCTGAGACCACATCTTGTTGCATCTCCCTCTCACCCTGCTGGCTACACAGTCCCCTTACCCCCAGACACCCTTCTGTCTCCAGTTTTGGCTTTTATAGGTAGCAGAGAAGTCTCCTGCCTCATCATGTTTCCAGAATACACACATGTATGCACCTTCACTGCTTTCCTTGGCATTTAAGCATATTGTACAGTTCCTTTCTCTATCCTTCCCCATTAGGAAACAAGAGAGTGAGAATTTTGTTACACTCATGGCTATACCCCCAGCTTCTAAAAGATTCGGGGCAGCCAAAAGTCCATGAATATTTGGATAGACGAATGGAAGTATAACTTGTACTGTTTGAGGAACGGGTGAGAGGGGAAGCAATGCAGTACAGGGTAAGAGGCCAGCAAGCTCCAGAGCATATGAGGTTCTAAAGTCGAGGGTTGGGAGCAATTGAGGCAATCGGGATGGAAAACGACGCTACAATCCGTGAGATCGAGGAAGGGAGGTGTAACCTGGCCGACAGTGGCTCGAGTCTGCAGAGTGAATGTAGTGGGCAGAAAGACTTCCTTTAGATTTTCTATGCCAAAGAGACGGGTGGCTGTACTCTCTATTCCTGCCGATATGTCTGTGAGGGTGGGCTAGACTGGGTTCCTGCTTCAGGCCGCGTATTTGCCTGCAACTGGTTCTCAGGTCTTCTCTGTGTTTTCTTCCTGAGTGGGATTCAGGCTGAAAGGCCAGCAGCAGCTTTGAGAATTCCAGATGTGCAAGAGTCAACTCAGGCTAAGGATGTTGCTCATTTGGTGGAGTATTTACCAAGTATACACACAACCCTGGGCTTGATCTCAGACTCCACATGAACTAGGTGTGATGGTGCATGCCTGTAATCCCACCATTTGGGTGTAGGAGAAGCAGAAGTCCAAGGTTACTCTTGCTAACATAGCAAGTTCAAAGCCAGCCTAGACTGTATGAGACCTCTGAGGGAGGAAGAGATAGTGAGAGATTTTACAAGCAAGCTGCAGCTTAGATTCCTATCACCTCTGGTGACCTCTCAGTATCAGTGGCAGAGATAATCAACCGAGAGAATCAGTTTATAAAGAGGAATAATACATTTGGGCTCATAATTTTGGAAGTTTCAGTCTGGGACATTTTACCACATTGCTTTGGAGCTGTGGTAAGGCAGCCCATCACAGTGGAGCCTGTAGCAGGCCCAAACTGCCCGCCTCATCATGGGAAGGGGGAAAAACCTGAAAAGTGTGTCATAATAGGGCACACCTCCAATGATTCAAAGACCCCCTGCCCCCTAGAGCCCACCTCTTGGCAATGCCCCTATCTCCCAATAGTACTACCCTGGGCAGGAGGCTTTTCCTGAACATTTAACATCCAAACTACATCAGGGGAAGAGCCATCTGCCGACAATGGGAGGCTGGCTAATCAACACAGAAGACTAGACGGTGAGGCATTGCTTTCTGCAACCTGGGAATGCATTGCTTTGATTTTCAAGTTGAAATGTAGCTCTACCCAACCACATACTTCTAGACATCAGATAGCCTGTCATAAACTGGACAGTTAAACAATTCTCTATAGGCATATAAACTTTTGAGAGATGAAAGCATTTCACCTTTGTGTGAACATTAAGATTTTACTGACTTTACTAATATGTTATGTTTATGATTTTCTGAAATAAAAAGGTTGACTTGGGTTACTTAGCTGTGCCCTTTGCAGTTACACATCTTTGGCACTATAGCAAGGAAGTCACCATTTTAAGGAGAGAAATGTTTAAGAGAGTCCAGGGTAGATGCCACTTATAAGGAGTAATATTTTATTTTTTAAGTTGTGTGGTTGATTCATTGACATAGTTCAAGAATTATTAATTTTTTTTACAAATGACACATATCTCCTATTTTTCACTTAATATTTTAAGAAATAACATCAAAGAAGTTAAGCAATTGAGCAAGCTGTCTGGTGTCACTTTCAAAGTGACTGACAGTGTCTATTACAATTTTTAAATGACTATTATAGACTTTCAGTGTTGAGTAAAGTCTAGATCCAACTGCTTGAATAATGACTTGGCTTCCTGGGATCTTGAGACGCCTACTCTGATTAGAGATAGTTTTGAAACTTCTAAAGTCCCCCAGGGTCTCTACCCACACATTCTGGGCCACCCATTTTGTCCCTGTGCGCTGGGTACCGCCACACCCTCATTCTCGCTCCTCCTTGAGACACAGCCTCTGCGGGCTTCCCTCCCTGAACACACTCCCAAAGCATAAAACTATTGAAGTTCTAAGGTCAGTAACCACGACTTTTATGATTCCTCCTGCCACAAAATCCCCAGCCTTCGCATCTGCCCCTTATGCAGAGAAGTTAGAAAATACAACCAAGATTATTTCATTCCCCTGGTGCCATTGTCCCCACACCCCCTAAAGATGAGGAAATGTTTTTGCTCCATCAGCTGCTTAGAAGGCATATTGTTTTTCTGGAATGAGGTCCGCCCACCCCGATTTTGTAGATGAAGTTCTGGAATGGTTATGTTAGCTGCCTGTGAAGGACAGGAATGCATTGGGAAGTTAAGTTCAATGTTTTCTCAGGAATGAATGGAATCAGAATTGTAATGAGCAAAAATGCTCCCGGGCTCTCTTTTCATTTGTTTGTTGTTGGTTGTTTTTTGATGGACTGTTTTTGTTTGTTTGTTTGTTTGTTTGCTATCTCCTCCTGTAATCCAGGCTTGCCTCGAACTTGTGAGCTGAACTCCCAAGTGCCTGAATTACACGAGAGTGCCACCACACCCGGCTCACATCTTGGGTTTGATGAGATGCCCACTGGAAGAGCATGGAGTCCTGGCTACTGAAAACATTTGCAGTTGTTCTTTTAGAACAATGTTCTAGAACATTTCTCAGTGTAATTTTTTTCTAGAAATGCCTTAAATAATGTAATTTTCCTTAAAATGTTTAAAAGTTTTGACTCAGAATCTGTTTGAGTGAAAAACTATTAGAAGTTTCTTATATTGTGTAAAATACTTCCATTTCATATTTTAGGGTTTAACCTGAAATTTCCAATGCGTGGAATGGGTCTAGTCCAGTGGGTTTGCATTCTTACTTGGGTCTTATTCTTTATAAAGCCTATTGATGTTTAATTCATTTTCCCCACAATATTCTGTTTATTCAGGAGCAAGTCAATTAGTTAAACTGAAAAATGATTTTCTTTGGGCAAAGTGGCATGCAAAATTAAAGTTTAATGTATTTTCTGGAATGCACAGTTCCTAACCCACAAATGGGTCAGCTAAATTTCCTATAATAGGATAGTTTATAAGCCAGTGGCATTGCCATAACCTTCTCCACACCCCTGTACAAAAGCCCTTCTTTCTGAGAGCCAACCTGATCATGAGAAGGAGTGCAGTAGATGGGCTGGGCTGGGCTGTGGTGAATTGTGGGGCATAAGCCACGTCCACGCAAACACTCGCATTTCCAAGAGGCTGCTTCCTTACTGGAACCAAGACCCATGTGCTCCCAATTGATCCTGGACTTCCATGGGAAATCTCTCATTTTTAAATCATTTTAAGAATGCATGCAAGCTAAATTGAAAGTTTGTATAGGGCTGAGCAGTGATGGTGCATTACCTTTAATCCCAGCACTAGGGAGGCAGAGGCAGACAGATCTCTCAGTTGGAGGCCAGCCTGGTCTAGAGAGTGANAAGACCCATGTGCTCCCAATTGATCCTGGACTTCCATGGGAAATCTCTCATTTTAAAATCATTTTAAGAATGTGTGCAAGCTAAATTGAAAGTTTGTATAGGGCTGATCAGTGATGGTGCATTACCTTTAATCTCAGCACTAGGGAGGCAGAGGCAGAGGCAGACAGATCTCTCAGTTGGAGGCCAGCCTGGTCTAGAGAGTGAGTTCCAAGACATCCAGTACTAAACAGAGAAACCTTGTCTTGAAAGAAAAAAGAAAGAAGGAGGAGGAGGAGAAGGAGGAGGAGAAAGAGGAGAGAGAGAGAGAGAGAGAGAGAGAGAAAAGAAAAAAAATGAAAGTATCTTTGACCGGTGGACCACCTCTTAGGGAGTTCCCTGCTTCCATCCACTGGAGTCTCTTTTGTGGAAAGGAATAAGCCTTTACCCAGGTCCCTTGCATTTTTAACATTGCCTCCTCTCTCTTTTACCAGGTTACGTGCTGTCTCTGGTCTGTCCGAACTCTTCCCAGGCTCTCTGTGAGATCACAAATGTGTCACAGCCGCTGCCTTATCCTGCCCTCTACACGGACCTGAACTCCACTCTAACCAATGTCAGCATTTCAGCAAATGTAGAAAACAAATACAGTCTGTATGCCGGCTTGGCACTGGCCATCAGCTCCAGCATTTTTATCGGCTCAAGTTTCATACTCAAGAAGAAGGGTCTCTTGCAACTGGCCAACAAGGGCATTACTAGAGCAGGTAAGAAACGTGTTCAACAGGCAAAGTCTTCACTGGAGTTCTTGAAATAGAGCACGTTCCCTTCTACCCCAGGAGCTTTTCCTTTTCCTAACTCTCTTCCCACTGCCCTTCGTCTAGCTGACTGATGGCTCTGAATTCTGCCATAGTCCACTTCCCTTGACTGGCCTCCTTCACCAGCCTCCCTCAATGTCTGTCACACTGTTCCCTTCATTGCCTCTAAGATATTGGATGTATTGTTTATTTCAGTCATCAGGGTTACTTGTTTATTGATAGTAGACTCATAAACCACGCACTCAAAAGTGTTTAGCACCCACCAAATATTTGTGGAATCAATGAATAGTGATACAATTATACTACTATTTATTTATGGTGATATTTCAGATGCCAAGTAGCCTGTTTGATTGGATTAGCCACACATTCATATTCATTTTTATGAACTATAATATCACAAGAAACTTAAATATTTTTCCTGGGTCAATATGGAAAAATAAATGACTATAAATTATGCAAGCAAGTTTCTGAAGGGGTAGTGAGAGAGGAGCTTTGCTCCATCAAAAAAATACTATATTTTGGTCTTAAAACAATTTGGTGCTGGAATTAAAACAAATAGTAAAGGATTGTTGAAGATATCCAAGTAGAACAGATTACATGTAGCCGCTAATAATACTTTTTAAAAGTAGTTTTTCAGGCCCATGAATAAAAATGAATTATTCAACTAAAAATATTGAGACAATGTTGGAAAAAGTAGAGGGAAAAGTGTGAGAGTTTGCCATTCTGCAAAATACACTCCAGGTTCTATGAACTTGAAACAATTTTTAACTCCCAAAAAAGTCTTCTTAAGCATGAATCTATTCTGTATAAAGGAAGACTATATTCTACCCTTTTTTTGTATTATTTTTGAGACAGAGTTTCTCTGTGTAACAGTCTTGGCTGTCCTGGAACTCACTCTGTAGACCAGGCTGGCCTCAAACTCACCGAGATCCACCTGCCTCTGCCTCCCAAGTGCTGGGATTAAAGGCTTGTGCCACCACCGCCTGGCAGAACACTATTCCATGTAATTTAAGAGCTTCTCTGAATGGGTGGATAAGATAGGTCACACACAGACATCCTATTTGGAAATAACTTACTTGAAACTAAACAATCAGATGATGTAGGAGGCTATAAATATATGACACAGTGTTATAAAATTCCTAATACATAAAGAACAATTTCAGACAATAAGAAAATGCATACCCTAATGTCTTAGTTAGGTTTTTATTGCTGTGAAGAGACACCATGACCATGGCAACTCTAAAGAAAGCATTTAATGGTGGCTGGCTTACAGTTTCAGAGGTTCATTATCATCATGATGGGGAACACGGCAGCATCAGATGTGGTGCTGAAGCTGAGAGTGTTACGTCTTACAGGCAAAGGAGGTCAGTTGGCAGTCACACTGAAGAAAGCTTGAACGAAAGAGACCTCAAAGCCCGCCCCCACAATGAAACACTTCCTCCAGGAAGGCCACACTCATTTCAACAAGCCACATTCTAACAGTGCCACTCCCTTTGGGGGCCATTTTCTTTCAAACCACCACACCTGACGAAATAGGTCAATCATTCAAGTAAAAAGCATAGAGAAGCGATGCAAACCTCCAGTGTGATGAGGTAATTCCTGTCTAGTCATTAGTAAATTCTATGAGGAGAAAATACTAAAGAAGTAGGAATAAACGATTTTGCAAGATCATCTTTATTGCTTACAGATCCTCTTAGTTTAACTCTTAACAAATCATCAAGGCCAAAGTCAGGAAGTGTTAGAGCTGAGAAAATTCCCCTTTCTAACTTGTTAGCAGTGACTCAGGTCAGCCGTTGTGGTCATGCTGAGATGAGTCCAGGCAGCTTCAGAAAAGCCTTTTGGCCTTCCATGTCTCCAGATGAAGGAGAAGCAGAGCCCACCAGTCCAATGATTGTTGTTCTTTAACTGACTTGTCCATAGTCTTCAAAACTCNCCACCTGCCTCTGCCTCCCAAGTGCTGGGATTAAAGGCTTGTGCCACCACCGCCTGGCAGAACACTATTCCATGTAATTTAAGAGCTTCTCTGAATGGGTGGATAAGATAGGTCACACACAGACATCCTATTTGGAAATAACTTACTTGAAACTAAACAATCAGATGATGTAGGAGGCTATAAATATATGACACAGTGTTATAAAATTCCTAATACATAAAGAACAATTTCAGACAATAAGAAAATGCATACCCTAATGTCTTAGTTAGGTTTTTATTGCTGTGAAGAGACACCATGACCATGGCAACTCTAAAGAAAGCATTTAATGGTGGCTGGCTTACAGTTTCAGAGGTTCATTATCATCATGATGGGGAACACGGCAGCATCAGATGTGGTGCTGAAGCTGAGAGTGTTACGTCTTACAGGCAAAGGAGGTCAGTTGGCAGTCACACTGAAGAAAGCTTGAACGAAAGAGACCTCAAAGCCCGCCCCCACAATGAAACACTTCCTCCAGGAAGGCCACACTCATTTCAACAAGCCACATTCTAACAGTGCCACTCCCTTTGGGGGCCATTTTCTTTCAAACCACCACACCTGACGAAATAGGTCAATCATTCAAGTAAAAAGCATAGAGAAGCGATGCAAACCTCCAGTGTGATGAGGTAATTCCTGTCTAGTCATTAGTAAATTCTATGAGGAGAAAATACTAAAGAAGTAGGAATAAACGATTTTGCAAGATCATCTTTATTGCTTACAGATCCTCTTAGTTTAACTCTTAACAAATCATCAAGGCCAAAGTCAGGAAGTGTTAGAGCTGAGAAAATTCCCCTTTCTAACTTGTTAGCAGTGACTCAGGTCAGCCGTTGTGGTCATGCTGAGATGAGTCCAGGCAGCTTCAGAAAAGCCTTTTGGCCTTCCATGTCTCCAGATGAAGGAGAAGCAGAGCCCACCAGTCCAATGATTGTTGTTCTTTAACTGACTTGTCCATAGTCTTCAAAACTCCTGTATCCAATATCTTCTTCCCTCTAGGACCAGTGTTTCTTGCAAGTTTATGCTTTGGGTTTTAATGTTAACAGTGGCTGAAACAAAGCATTCAGAATTTATAGCACCTATGCCTATATTGCCGACTGACATCGTTATTGAACCTGGTGATTAAGTAAAATTCCCCACAAGTCAAAGGAGCTTTCTAGGGAGTCAAAGGTAACAGAAAACCCGAAAAGGCCTTAGGAAGGACTGAGTAGGTGTCCTCGGAGTGGACAGCTGCTGAGGTAACCAGGAGCCTTGCCTTCTGCAATATGCCCAACACCTCTCCTAGGGGGCAGTTCTGCCCTTATCTCCTGAGGTGAAGACCTGATTCTTGTTTTCTGTTTTTTTCCCAGGGCAAGGTGGACATTCTTACCTCAAGGAATGGGTGTGGTGGGCAGGACTGCTATCGAGTAAGTATGAAAGTCATGAGTTCTCAGACTCAGTTACTCTTCCCTCCTGCGGAGGATGGAACTGTCTGGAAGTGACTGGTGACGTCACACATCGCCTTCTGTTTAACTGTGTATTATATAGGTTGTTTTCACACCTCCTGCTCTGGCTAAGGAATGCTAAGGAAGAAGTTAGTGTTTCCAGTATTATGTTTATTTTATTTTTTTAAACTTTTTTATTTTACATACCAATCCCAGTTCCCCCTTCTTCCTCTCCTCCCACTTCCCCCACCTTCCCGCCACCTACTTCTCAGAGAGGGTGAGGCCTCCCATGGAGAGACCCAATATTATATTTTATCACAAACTTCTCCTATTTCCTATGAGAATTGAGAAATATCTTCTCTCCTGTATCTTCTGAGTTCTTTTTTGTTAATATTTATTTATATGTTAAGTGTATGGGTGCTTTGCCTGCATGGCTGTTTGTGCACCTTATCCATGACAGGGCCAGAAGAGGGCATCGGATCTGCAGAACTGGGGTTACAGGTAACTGTGAGCATCCACATGGCTGCAGGAATTGAACCTAGGTCCTCTGGTGGGTCCTCTGGAAGAGCAGCCAGTACTCTTAACCTCTGAGCCATCTTTCCAGCTCTTTTTCTGAGTTCTTAACTCAACTTATTTATTAATTTATTTTTTCATTCAAAAGTGTCCCTATGCTCCATGGCCAAGTAACTTATTTCAACATTTAAGAAACCCTATTCTAAGAAAGAACTTGGCGGCTGGAGAGATGGCTCAACAGTAAAGATCACCGGTGCTCTTGCAGAGGACCCAGGTTTGAGTCCCAGCACCCATGTGTCAGCCCACAACCGTAACTCCAGTTCCAGATCTGACACTTGACCCCCACAGGCCCCAGGTGGACAGACATACATCTGAGCAAACCCCTCATACACACAAAATAAAGAAATCGTTTTTTAATTTTTCAAAAGAAACAGCTTGAGTACCTTTTGACTAACAAGGATGACAGCTAAAAGGGATGATGAAAAACATTTACATTTTGTAGCGCTCTTTCCATTTTTCGGGAGCGTTCATATCCATTTGCTGAATAAAAGTTGACTGCTCTGCCCTGGGAAGGTTCCAGTTGGTCTTATCTAAGTGCTCCTCTAACTCTCTGTGTGTGTTTTACGTGTATCTCCTCACCCTTCCCTCCCATTTTCAAACAAAAACATAGGGACTGGAGATGTGCCTCACTGGTTAAGATCACTTGATACTCATGTAGAGGACCTGGGTTCAGTTTCCAGCACTGTGGTGGCTCACAGCCATCTTCAATTTCAGTTCAGGGGTTCTGACCGTCTCTTCTAACCTCCATGGGCACTAGGCATCCACAAAATGCACATATATACATGCCTGCCAACACTCACAGGCATGAAACAAAACTAAATCTTAAAATGAAAATCTAAGGAGAAAATCGTATGGCTGCATTTACAATATCATGTATACCAAGCAAAAAAGCTTGTGGTAGTATGAATGAGAACAGGCATTAGAGGGGCTATCTCGCTATCAGCATAGGAGATTAAGCTTTGCCTGGAAGGGCATCTATAAAATAGGAACTATACACAACATAAGGGCTTCAAAGGAAGCTGAATAGTCTGAAAAGGCTGCCTTGGCTCTTTTAATGAGAGTGCTCTCCTAATTGCTCTGTAAATTTAATATACCAGGCTTTTTCTTTGGGACCACCAACCAGCTCCCAAATCATGACATGGAGACTTAWTAGTTTTGAATGCTTGGCCTAGCTTAGGCTTATTTCTGGCTAGCTCTTTTAACTTAAATTAACCTGCTTCTCGTTATCTACCTTTTGCCTCAGGGATTTTTACTTTTCTTTATTCTATATGTCTTTCTTTCCTTCTTTGTGGCTGGCTGGGTGCTGGCCCCTGGTGACTTTTCTCCTCTTCTCCAGATCCTCTTTTTTTTCCAGCCCAGATATCTCCTCCCATTTATTCTCACTGCCTGGCTGCCTCACCTATTCCTCTCTGCCTAGCTATTGGTGGTTCTTCTCTTTATTAGATCAATCAGGTACCTTAGGCAGGCAAGGTGAAACAAATGAAACTCATCTTTACATAATTAAACACTCATCCTTGCATCATTAAACACATGCAGCATAAACTAATGTAACACACCCTTCCACAGTTTAAGTAATATTCTACAGCATATACAAATGTAACACATCTAAAGATGTGTAAACATAGTTGAAGTAATTTCTACAACAGTTTAGATTTTTTTAAATGATATTCTAATGCTGGGTATTCCTGTAGGTTGGGTGTGGTAGCAAAGTAGACAGAGAAAAGAGTATACACTGCTATTTTCTCTCTCCGTATGTGTTTGCTTGGCACAGTTGGACAGTGTGGAATACTGCAATTTCTGGGAAAGTGTCCCACTGCGGTCTCTGAGAATAAACTGGCTTCCACACAAAAGTCAGCTCTTGGGGGAATTCCCCTCACTCTGGAAGTTATTTGCAATACACTACCTGGTGCAGATCTCAAGTTTCTCAGATGACATTACATTAGCTACTTGGATCTTCTTGAGTTTCTGAGACATCATCACTTGCTTATAGGTCATCTCCAATTTAGAGATTCCTGCCGTGGGCCTCTGGTGGGGGTTCCTGAGTATCTGCCACCCAGACACCAGATCCCTATAGGCCCTTCTCATTTTATAAGCTATCTGATGTTACTGCTGTGGCTAAATTGCAAATCTGCTCATTCTCAACTTACTCCAAAGCTCCCTCTACTGACTCCATTTGACTGACCAAATATGTTTTCAACATACAAGGAGCTGGTCTCAACTGAAAAGCGTGTAAAATGTGCATCCATCCCTCAGTGTTGTTATGTTGTTGTCTCCTGGCAATTACAGTAGCTCTACATCCCATAATATTGGTCCTTTCCCACAGGCTGCAAGAAGTTTAAACCTTTGCTTTCAGGTAGGGCTTTGCATCTTTGAGACAGAAGTCTGTTGATATTGTGAGTTGTTTGCTTATCTCTTCTGATATTATCCCGTCCACTCAAACTTCTGCTTGCTTTCCAGTGGGAGCTGGAGAGGCAGCAAACTTTGCGGCTTATGCCTTTGCACCTGCCACCTTGATCACCCCCTTGGGGGCTCTGAGTGTTCTCGTAAGGTAGGTGAACAACAGAGATCTTGGTTTCTGTGGCCAGTTCGCTGTCAGAAGCACACTTAAACCACGAGAAGCATCCTACTAAGAAATCCCAGCACACACACTCTCACACACACACAATGCCACCTGAGCTCTTAAAGCAGAGATGGCCTCAAATAATGCCTGGGAGTCATGAGAGTGTAGAAACAAGCCATTTATAATATAGGCATAAAAGATTATTTCTTGGGCTAAGAATTGCTTACATGCAAACGGCCTTGAGTTTGATCCCCAGGAAAGAATAAAAACTAATCTTGCCTCTGAAAAAAAAATGTTTTTTGAGAAATCTACAAAAAGACAGCAAGAGGCACAAGAATTACATTGGCAAGTTGTTAACAAGCAAAATAAAAACAAAAAGAGAGAGAGAAAAACCTGTCAGGAGCGCTTACTACTAACAATGTGATTATAAAGTGTGTGTGTGTGTGTGTGTATGTGTTGACACAGTGAAGCCTAGCCAGAGATTTTTGGTGCGGTTTATACCTCTCATCTGAGGTGAAACGCCTTTGAATTTTTCTTGTTGCCATAGTGACTAAGGACAGCAGTTATCAGAGGGCTTCAAAGGCATCCATCATGTTTAAGCTACACTTCAGCTCTCATTAAAACCCCACCCTTGCCTGCCGGGTACCTGTGCTGGGTGCCCTGTGGCAGGATTTCCTGTCTTACAGTACAGGGTCCTAGTTGGATTTTTGTTTCTGTGATAAACAGTGTCATCAAAATGAGCTGGGGGAGGACAGGGTCAGTTCCTATCTAGTCTGTCACCGAGGAAGGCCGGGGCTGGAGCTCAAGTAGGAGATGGAGCAGGAACCATGCAGAGACAGTGCTTGCTGGCTGGTTCCCTATCCTCCATCAGCTTGTTCTCTTATACAACCCGGGAACACCTGTCCAGGGTTGCAACACTCCTAGTGGGCTGGGCCCTCCCACATTAATCATTAATCAAGAAATGCCTGCAGACCAGTCTGATGGAGGCAACTCCATAATTGAGGCTCCCTCTCCCCAGGTGACTCTAGTTTGTGCCAAGTTAACATAACCAAGCAGCACACAGGGCCTGACTTTCTGAGTTGATCTGCACTGAGCTTCCGACCGACTTGTTTGATGACCTGTGAACTCTTTGTGTGTCTTGACTTCCATTTTGTTGTCTTTGTCTCTTTAGAGTCGGTAAATTATCAGTATCTAGTAGAAAACTTCTGGCTAGGCCTATATACTTCTCTTTTGTGTCTCTATAGAATTGAGAGAATTAAATAAGCTAATGTGTTAACTGTCTGAAGACTTGTTTCCATTGGGACTTCAGTCCCACAAGTGACCACGAGGGGACAACTCTGAGAAAGCACCTCATTCTTAAATGCTCACAGTCTAGGGGTCACATGGCACCATTTATTGGGAATGGTAACAAAGGAGGCTGATGGGCAGAGGCCTCAGAGAGCTGCTTGGTGTGGCAGCAGAGTGTCCTACTCTGGTATCTATGGTAGTGCCAACCGAGAGCACTTAGGAAGCAAACCATGGCAAGTGAAGCATTGAGAGCATTAGCTAGTCAGAAATACCCAGGCAGGAGTGGATGTGAGAAAGTGTTTCACTGTTTGACAATCTGTATGGTTGTACAGGTATATGTTAGTTATGTATCAACTCTGAACAGAGTGCCTGCTAGCTAGGTATCTATCTTTTTATGCCCCCTCCCCGTGTGCATGCGCATGCGTGCGTGCGTGCGTGCGTGTGTGTGTG
>LOEQ01015139.1:0-16229 GCA_001685075.1 Bramus lutescens
GAAGTGCAGCCTTGTTGGAGGAAGGGTGTCACTAGGGGTGGGCTTTGAAGTTTCAAAAGCCCAAGCCAGGCCAGCAGCTTTCTCTTCCTGCTGCCTTTGGGTCCGAATATAGAACTTCCAGCTACCTCTCCAGCACCACATCTGCCTTCATATCACCATGCTGATAATAGACTAAACCTCTGAAACTGTAAGCAAACGCCAATTAAATCTTCCTTTTGCAAGAGTTGCCATGGTCATCATGTTTCCTCACAGCGATAGAACACTAAGACAGCGGATGAGGGAGCATAGGTCATGGTTTGCATGTGGAGGGCAGAGGGTCACTCTGTCTACAGTGAGGGTTCTGGGGGCTAGAACTCCAGGTTGGCAGACTTGGGGGCAATCACCTTTACCTGCTGAGCCATCTTCTCAGTCTTCCAAAAACCTTGTTCGTTGCTTGGGGTATCTATCATTTTTAGGTTCCTTGAAAGAAATGAAGATTTAAGTTCTTGCTTCTTGAAGATGCCCAGAGGAAGGCTAATAAAGTAAAATGTGTCACTAAAATATAACTAGCTTAACAGAGAAAAAGAGGCATGAAAGTTAAATCGTAGTTATAGACCTTGCGAGTTTTCACTCACTCCACCTCAACTCCCTAACCCCCTCCTCATACCCACTATAAAGGTCCAAGTTCCGCTTAGGAATAATAAGCTTTCGTGGGGGTAAAGCTCTACCATTTTCATTTTGTGGAGAAAGTTGGATTTACTCCTGCAGGGCCCTCCAAACTCCATGGTTCTTTGGCAATGCCACCTGTTTTGCTGAACAGTGGCTCTTAGAACAAAATGTTTGAACAATTTGGCCCTAGGATGTATTTTAAGAACACTCCTGCCTGGCAAGAACATGTAATAGCTATCGTTTAACAACTCACCAGACGAAATGAATACTGGGTAGCTGCCAGCTACAATTTCTGAACCATAAAACTTTAAATAATTAATATGGAAAGAAAAGAAAGTGAATAGTCTGACAGGTTAGCAGTTCACATGTTAGTACCTATGACATTCCAGAAGTGACACAATGCGAAGAAAAGCTTGCTGCAGCAACAACCATCAAATACGCCTCTAATACACATGCGACTACACATATGGGGGAACTTGAGAACATGCATGGAACAGCTGTGTACACTAGCCAAAATAATTTAGTTGATTAGTAATCTCAGATCCACATTAGATATTTGAAAACAAGAACAAATCACTCGGGGGAAAAATCATTTTTAAGTCATTTTCAAATCTGCTTTTGAGTAGATGTATCTTGTAACCGAAAGGATTACAATATTTATGCACATGTGGAAATTGATGTGCACATATACAAAGTTATGTGCACAAAGTATATGCAAAGTTGTTAACAATATTTGTGCACATAAGCAAGGCTATTTTGTTATACTATATGCATGCTTGTTTTTACCTCTGCTTAGGATATATTGTATATTGATGCAATTTTAGGATAGATTTACTATATTGNAGTAGATGTATCTTGTAACCGAAAGGATTACAATATTTATGCACATGTGGAAATTGATGTGCACATATACAAAGTTATGTGCACAAAGTATATGCAAAGTTGTTAACAATATTTGTGCACATAAGCAAGGCTATTTTGTTATACTATATGCATGCTTGTTTTTACCTCTGCTTAGGATATATTGTATATTGATGCAATTTTAGGATAGATTTACTATATTGTAGTATACATTTCTACCTCTGATCAAGATACTTACATACATTGTTTACATTTTGAGGTCATTGTCTTCATTTGTTTAAAGTTTGGTTATTTTTATAATGTGAAGACTTTGTGTGTGTGTGTATATGTGTGTGTGTGTGTGTGTGTGTTTAAGCCTTAGTCTTAGGTATTAAGGATTATGGATCAACAGTCACCCATATTTGTCATACTTATAGTCAGGCTACTCAGGTTCTCTGGATGCACAGATGTACTCTGAATAGATAGCTGGCCTTCAATCACTTCACTTGTGTGTGTGTATGTATAAATATATCTGTGAGTGTGTTCATATGTATGTTTATAACTGGAACTGGATGACAGTGGAGGCTGGGATTCTACTATGTGTAAACTGGCATGTGCAAAGTGGGGAATAATTAGAGTCCAAGCTCAAGGGGCTAAGCACAAGAGAGTTGATGTCTGAGAGCTCAAGAATATGGAGTTTGTTTTTTGTTTTACTGTTTGTGCCATGAAAAGATTGCATGATGTCCATTACACGGGGAAGAGCAATCTTTTATTCTGTTGATATCAAGGTTAACCTTTTCCAGAAGGACTCTCATAGACCTACTCAGAAATTATATTTTACCAGCTATCTGGGGAATCCTTAAATTGGCATCAAATAGTAACTATCGTTATTGCTAATTCAAATGAGCAGATTATAGTTAGAAACAGAATTGCAGCATCTGTCCTTAAAGGCCATGGCTACAGTTTTCATGCACAGTTTGGCTAAAGGAGTATTATGGATTTTAAAACCCTAATCATTCCCATAGCCCTTAGTTAATGGCATATAAAGAAAGGCTCTCCAATAGAAAGTGAATGACATTCAATCTCTCACTGGAGTTTTCCATCCTATCACTCTGGTGTGTTCAGAAATATCTCTTGTCATCCGTGGGTATGGGGGGTGGGAGGGAAGGGGGGGCAAGAGGAAAAGAGAGTGTGTGCTGGGGTTACAGTGCCAGGCTCAGTCACTGCTGCTCTGTCTATCTTGGGAGACTGGTCTTCCTGTTTCGAGGCTTTCTGGAGTTCTTACAGACATGTGCTGGGGCTGGCCTGCTCCACTGCCACCTTTCTCTCTGCCTTCTGCAGTTTTGCCATCCTCATTTCCTTTTACTTGGCAGCTTCTTCTGCATGGTTGCTCAAGTATCCAGTGCTTACCTGGACTTGTGTGTTCTAAGTTATCTGCCTTAATCTCCCTTTCTGAAAAGTTCAAGTCTTGGCAAAAATCACATCACAAGAGACACAATTCCTTCATTCGACTTTTTTCCTAATCAACACATTCTGTTTTGCTGCCATTCCTCATGTGTTTAAATTCCTCTTCCCTGATTGTTAAGATTTGTTTTCAAGAAAGCAGATATTGCAGGAGGGCACAATCATAGTGATATTTCATTTTTATTTTAATAAATAAAGCAGTTAACACTAGTCAGCCATACAGGTCAGGCAGTGGTGGCACACACCTTTAATCCCAGCAGTCACACTAGTTAGCCATAGAGGCCAGGTGGTGGCGGTGCACGCCTTTAATCCCAGTATAAGGTGTGATGAGACAGGAACTCGCTCTCTTTCAGACTGAAGATTTCATAGAGGTAAAAGCTCTCTAGTGGCTTAGCTGCTTTGCTTTTCTGATCTTTAGACTGAACCCCAATATCTGTCTCTAAGCTTTTATTTTTCGTGCTACACTCACTGTAGTACTATAAGACTAAATTATTTCCAACATGCTATGGTTAATGCTTCTTTGACGTCTACGAACAGAGTTTGGTTCATAGTACTAATTAATTTTATTACCATGGAGCTGAAAGGAGGTGGCAGCTTAAATAAGGACATCAAATGGAGAAGACCACAGCAGACTAGTTGTGCATAGCTGCCTTTGACCTGAAAGTTAGAAAGGACTTCCTCATTACAAGTAACAAAGCAAACAAGACGATAGAGCATGGAGTCTGCCTTCATCATCCATAGAATATGTGCGAGAGAAGGAAGACATGGCTCTTTTAGTGCAAGCAGTGAGTTTATTTTCTTTGATAAGGAATTAACAAAGGAACAAGGCCAAAAGAGGTACAATTGAAACATTTGTGTACGGAAACTTTTCTTGAAACACTCAGATTGTTACTACAATTATTGATTGTCAACTTAAAGAAATTGAAACTCTAAGTTTGTTCAAAAATAAAAATGTATTTCTTGGGAAACTTAAGAATGGTAATTTCATTCCAGAGCCATAATTACTAGGGCAAAAGTACTCTTTTGGCTAAGACCAAGAGTTTGGGGCAGTACTCTGATACTGCTTGCATACATTCCAACTTCATATTTCTGCTTTGCAAAATGTACATGAATTTTGCAAAGAAAGTGCATACATTCCTCCCTTTTGGAAATGTGCTCAGATGCCTTCCAGTGTTAACATGAATCAACACTGACAATAATGAGTGTACTGGCCATTACAGTTCTGGTACACAGTTATATGTTTTTGATGCTGCACTGAAAGCATCTGGGCCAATACAGATAGCAAATACGGAATACATACGGACAGACACCAGGTCTTCACCTTAATGAGTTTTCATTAATGTTGAAGTGGTAAATATTATGACCTAAAAGGATGTCATTTTCTTAAAGACACGTGGTTGAACACATGGTTGCCTCCTTAATCTCTAGAGCAACATGTATAATTTAACCATCAAATACAGAATAGATGAATACCAGGAGACAAAAAAGCATTAAAGCCCATTATAATCTTAAAAAAAAAAACAAAATTTCAAGTACATGGAAAAGCACTGCAATCACGTATTCAGCTTTGTCTTTTCTAATATATATCATAATTTAAAACTATATAAAGTCACTGACATAAAAGCAACTTCTCAAGTGTTACAGCTGAAAGCATGGCTTTGTGTTTGGCTTAATCTTTTTTTTTTTTTTTTAACCAGTTTAATTTTATAAAGCTCGTAATCTTGCCAGCAGGGCTTCAACTTCAGGAACTGATTCGCTTTTAGAAATAGAGCCACGAAGTTCCATTTCCTTTTTTCTGTTTCTTTCTGCGTTACAGGCTTCCTTCTCGACTGCCTTGATCCTCCCTGTAGACTTATGAGTGTCTAGATTATAATTAAGCTCCTTCACGACTGGAGTCCTGGTGGAGTTGCCATTGATATTTTGGTGTGGACGTGACCCTTCTGTCAACTGCACTTTCTGGTTTTCTACAGTGAGGATAAAAGAAACAGGAAACTTGTCAGTGTGAAAGCCAAGGTCCAGGTATGTTATAAAACATGATTTAATTATTCAATAAATAAGTCCTCTTGGGTAGACTAAAAATAGCCAGTAGAAAGGCAGACATAAAGTAAATATGTAGAGGTTAAGAATCAATGATATTATAGAAGACTATTGCTTATTTTCTTCTTTAATGTTGAAATAACGGTGACCAAGAAATTATCAGAGTTTTGTCCCATGCTTCATTCAGGATTTGGGTCAAACACGAACGAAATGCAGAGATCTTCCCTAACCATTTCAGGTGGGCCTTGTCTTGATCTTCACCATCCCCCTCTGTTCCTTCCCTCACAGCATCATGGCAAGCACATGTGCCCACTGGGTGTCTTTTCACTACCATGTTCTACAAAACAACAGCAACTTCAGTTTAAACACTGTATAGTGTCAGTATCTACAATAGTCCTGGGTAAACTGTGTTCGGTAAACACACTGCATAGATTATGACCCAACAGAAAATTAGACTAACAAAAGAATTAGAACAAAAGTAAGGAGGATTCTCCTAAGTTGAAAAAAAAATCCATCAAAAGGAATAATGAATTTGTCAGGCAAATTGTATTTCCTAGCAAACCATAATTAGATAATTTTGTCATAATGAAACTGAGTAGTATGTCCACATCTTCTCATATACCCATGCACACAAAAACACAAACATACTGGCAAGTGGTTGTGATCTTGACTCCATAATAGGCAGTGATTAAATGGCTGATTAATTTTCTCAAAGAGACCTAAAATTTCTTCTAATTAACTAACTCTCACATTTTACAACCTTATGAGTGGCTCTCTCACAGATCTCCAACTTTTAAAAAGCAGAGAGCCTCAATATTCATGTAACCTTGAGCAGGGTTTGAAAATGGCTCCAACAAACTTGACATGACATTTAAAGTTTTTTGGTTATTCGCTGAGAGATGTTCCATTATCCCAATAGTAATGACTTTGGAGCGCAAGCAGTCACTCATGACAGTGTGTTTTATGTGAGCGCTGAAAATTCCAACCGAAAACAGCTTGTACATTAAAAGGTGGCTGCTGAAGATATTTACTGCACTGTCATTTCCTGACCAGGGGCTTCCAGTGATGGATGAGTATTTTACACAGTTTCTTGGACAATCTCTACAAATTTTAGAAGTATGATCAGCTTTTAGCTGTTGGAAGAAAATAAATACACTTTTCTTATCACTTTCTCTATCAGGTGGGCAATTGTTACTCAAAAATCAAAATCTAGCAAAGCAGCTATTTTTTCCTCTCCCTTAGAGGAGTTTATGTGCTGCAGCTCATAGTGCGCACTCTGTGCCTGCAGCAAAGAACACACAGGCCTGGTGGTTCTGCAGTTCCCATGGTCACATAAATTAATTTTATCTCGTATCCACCATCTTCCCCCAAAAGGAGTGTGGAAAATGTATTTGTGGCTAAGTGCTGATTTTCACTCAGTGTACCGCCCATTCCCAAACCTTTCTATCATCCCTGGTCATTTGAGGTCTTGTACACTACTCCATCATGAGACTTCTTGGGCAGTGCTATTTAAAACCTTGGATTGCTGAGATTACACTGCTAAGAATATGAATCTGGTAATAAAGAAAGTAATGAATAAAGGTTCACAGCTTCTATAGCTATACATGGTCAAGGCCAATTCTGTATGTGGAAAAGTAAAAATAAAAATAACATGGGATTTTATGTAGACATGTTATGAAATCTCATCTTAGATAATTCAATTCCCATGAATCTCAGATTCGAATAATAAATCTCAAAAGTAGCTGTGGGGATAGAAGGACACAGTCTGGGTGGCTACAGAATGGTGGTATTGTCCTAGTTAGGGTTACTATTGCTGTGATGACCCCATGTCCAAAGCAGCTTGGGGAGGAAGGGTTGATCTGCCTCACACGTTCCCATCACTTTTCCCTACTGCAGGAAGTCAAGTCAGGAACTCAAATGGGCAGGAAACTGGAGGCAGGAGCCTGCACAGAGGTTATGGAGTAGCACTGCTTACTGGCTTGCTCCTCACAGCTTGCTCAGCCTGCTTTCTTCTAGAACTCAGGACCACCAGCACAGGGTGTCTCTACCCACTATGGGCTGGGCCCTCCCCTATCTGTCACTAATCAAGAAAATGCCCTACAGCTGAGTCTTATGAAGGCATTTTCTCAATTGAGATTCCCTCTTCTCAGATGACTCTAGCCTGTGTCAAGCTGACACAAAACCAGCCAGGGCACTTACCCTTCCTTCTTTTTTCAAAACCTACAGGGGCTGCTCATCTCTCATCAGGATATACGGTTTACGTGGAGGCTCTGCCCTGACTTTCCAGTGCTTAGCAGCGAGGGCGGAAATACTGTCTTATGAACATCCTGTATTTATTAAGCAGCACATCAATTTACAAAGATTAAATTCACCACCATGTTACAGACTGAGGAGTAAAAGCAAAGAGAGGTTTGGCCATGTGCTTACGCTAGTTATTAAGTCAGTGGCAGAAGCCAGATACTGTCTCAGGAGCAACAGAGCTGTCTTAGACAAAGCTGAACACCTTTATGCCACAGAAAAACGCTAAGTAATTCAAAGCTGAGTTTCACAATAACTTTGTAAAGCAGAGAGATACAGACAGAAACTACCTTATCAGAGCACAGTCAAGGTCACACCACCATCCCTTTCTGTCCTAGTCCCAATTAAATTGATGACTGAATTCTAAGCATGACCTCAATCCATTGCAAAATCTGAATCCATTCATTTTTCCATTTTCCTAGGCAACCAGCTCAAACCCCTTCTCTTTTCAAACCTCCAGCATGTCTATCCTCTCTCATGTGGTCCCTAGATACAAGAAACTAACTTCCACCAAAATGAAATTTCCACCAGAAGCTCCCCTTAACGTCTAGTATCTACCTGTACCTTCCTTCATGTTAGGATGGATCAACATTCTGCCGCCCTGAGAATAGCCTGGAAGCTCTCACTCCTGCTGTATTATCGACAAGCCATCCCTTTGGCAGCTATGCTCTCCCTACTGAACTGTCAAGGTTTAGCCTTCTTATGATCATTCCTGTTCTGGCTAGTTTTCATGACACAAGTCAGAGTCATTTGAAAGGAGGGAGCCTCAAATGAGGAAATGCCTCCATAAGATCCAGCTGTGGCGCATTTTTTAAAATTAACAATGTATGTGGGAGGGCCCAGCTCATTGTGTGGGGGGCCATCCTGGGCTGGTGATCCTGGCTTCTATAAGAGAACAGTCTGAGCAATCCACTAAGCAGCCCATTCCATACCCTCTGCTTTAGCTCCTGCCTCCAGTTTCCTGCCCAGTTTGAGTTCCCGTCTTGGCTTGCTTCAGTAATGAACTACCGTGTGGATAGGTAAGCCAAATAAACCCTTTCCTCCCGGATTCTTTGGGCATGGTGTTTCATAGCAGCAACAGAAACATTGACTAACAATTCTCCTCAGCATCCAAGTTTGTTGTGGTAACTCCAAACTAGAGAAAGACATTTCTGTTTGCTTTCACTTCTGCCCCAGCTACACACTCAGTGCTTGGTTCCTTTTAAAGAAAAACCCTTTGAAGGAACCAGGTTCGTCTCATTCACGCTCCTCTTGAACTTTCACTCATCCTTTTGACATTTGACTCTTCTCAGTCAGCTCCTGTGAAAGTCTCAGGTGAACTGTGTGTTGAGAAAAAGGAGGACCACAGCTATTTGGACATCTTTGCCTACCAAGCTACAGTTGAAATATCCAGCATAGCCTGGGTGTCTGAACTTCTCTGGAGGCTAAGGTCAATAACAAGTGAGTCAATGCAAGCAAGAACAGTCAGATCCTTCTGAGAAACTCAAAATGGCCACAGATTTGCCATTTGGGATGAGATGATAAGAGAATAGCATGGTGTTTGACACCTCCGTGGTTTCAGAGACACTTTCATGGGAAGCCACGGGTAGGATGGTGTGAGGAAGGAAGAAGTCAGCCTCCAGACCGCTGAAAAATAGAAATGTGCTTGAAGTGCCTTAAGAGGAAGAGCTGGCAGCCCCATTAGGAGTTCCAGATAACTTTCCACTCCAAGAACCCATATTCCCCTCTGCACCCTGACAGCCCACATCCTGGCCCTTATTTCCATTCGCATTATAGTCTTAAATAGCTGACAAATAACACACGGGTGGCAGTTCTATAAGGTAGAGTGCATAGGTGTGTGGAGGCATAAGTAAAGTATAATTTGATGTGCAGTTGGATGTTGTTGTTTGTTTGTTTGTTTTTTAGAGACAAGGTTTCTGTCTTGGAACTAGCCCTTGTAGACCAGGCTGGCCTCAAACTCAGAGATCTGCCTGCCTCTGCCTCCTGAGTGCTGGGATTAAAGGCCTGAGCCACCACCGCCTGGCTCAGTTAGATGGTTATAAATGCATTATGGCACACTTGGACATATGGACTCAGTGAAAGGTGAGGCTGGTGCTGTGATCAAAAGAGAAGCATTCTATTTATCCTCCACAGAAATCTTTACCAACACACATTTTATACCGCATACTAAATGTACTAAGGCAAAGTAAGATTACTGCTTAATTTTCTAAAGGGAGTACTTTTGTACAATTTTATGAACCAAATCTCGTGCTTTCCTTTATCACCCTTTAAGATATTACAATTGATGTCTGTGTATGATATGTCCAGGACTCCTGCCAATACTCAGGGCTACTGGTAATAGCAGCACAGATAGGCAAAGAGCCAGCTACTGTTCTTAGTATCAAACTCAAAAAGGATCCAATCCATATACCCCATGTATTTGTGTGTCCCTGGAAATAAGCAGGGCAAGAACACACAGTATTTTACTTTAAACTAGGAAGACTCACTAATTCAATTTAACTCACCGTATGATTCTTACTATAAGTGAATCAGGGAGCCCACCAGAGCTTTACTTCCCCCTGTGAATTAAAAGTTGTACTGTTGGAAAGCAAATTGATCTTAAACGCAGAGATCCCAGTGGACATAAGCATAAAAATCACAGCTGTAAACAATATCCAGTGTTGGGTTCCATATGGTGTTTGGCAGAATATAGATTTAAATAACAACATTCAAAAACTCCAACATCCTGAACTAACATTGCTATTGCTTCCCCAGAAACACAAAGACATGGGAATCTAGGAAAGATGCTGGTATCGCATGCACGCATGCACAAACACACATACACACACATGCCCACATGCACGTGCACGCGCGCACACACACACACACACACACACACACACACATAATGTGGCACCTAAATGAGGAAGTATTTCAGTCAAAATACCTGGTGGATGACCCTTGGGGAAACCCTCTCTATTGCAGCGAATACCAGCTACAGCTCAGAGAGGCTCCTTCTTTTAAATCAGTATCCCATCCTCTCTCACCCTGTGGTACTCATGGGCGCTGGTTTCTTAGGAGTGCCAATTCTCCAATGAGAAATGAAATTGAACTTCTACCTTTGCTGCCAATGGCAAACCTGGCAGTTTTGACCGGAGGAGAAACACAGAATGCTGGTGTCCCAACGTGACTTCAGTGACATTCAGTCTTCTGGAAATCTGGTGTCTTTTTACAGTTCCTTACCTTTGCTCTTAACTATTGCTTTGACCTACTAAGTAGCTGTGCTGTTTCACTTCAACAGCAGTTTTATTAGGGGACAAAGAGTGAATAACCCATAAATACAATTTTTAAGGCACCACTGGGTATGCGCAATCATAAAGTGTGTGACAAATAGATGCTTTTGATCTATGCGATAAGTAAAGGTAGTGCTGGCTGCCAGTAGTCAATATCTCTGGGGTTTCTTACTGTTGATAGACTGGGGCTAAGAATAGTTGTCTCCCCTTAGCTTCAGTTTGTTGTTTGACACATACATATATGTACATATATATACATATGTGTGTGTACATATAAACACATATACACGTATATCTATAAGGATATAGACTATACATAAACACACACATAAAATGATAGAAGTGTAAAAGGTCATTTTATATGGCTAAAATCCTTAGAAGTACCAAGGAAGTCATCAGAAACATTGTGTAAAAGCATAAACAACAAGTTAACTCCTAAGTCAGTATGGTTTTTGTAAAAGCTCAAATACACAGACTTTCTCATCTCATCATCTCATACATCAAAGTTCAAAAGCAGCACAGCTGCCTTGCTAGACTCAATGCTGGGCAGGCTGGAACTGAGCATATGACTGGAAGGAATCTTCTAAGGGCCCAGGCTCACTAAAGGAAGCCCAACCCCTTTCCCTTAAAGACAGTGGCAAAGGCAAGGCCCCATCCTGCCGCTTTCCTTGCTGAGAGGCCATGAGCTGTTCCCCTTCCAGATCTGCTGCTGCGTTCCTACAGCTTGAGTCTTAGTAATCCCATTTTGCTTTTCATCCCACTTTTCTGAAACCATTCCCTAAGAGTACTCAAGGCCTCCAGGTTCTTACACTCAACTAAACTATCTCTTGCCCCATTTTCCCTCTACACATGGAACAGGTGTAATAACAGCTTTGACTGGGTTTTGTCACAGTTCCTGGGAGGAGGCCTTTCAGCCTCTGGGATTTTTGTTACTTGTGGTAAGATTCCCAGATCTATAGGTGTGACGGAACAGCTGGTTAGTCAGGCCAACCAATGTGATTGGGAGGATAAAATCTGATGTGAGTGATATTAGTCTGTGCTCTAAGGATGGCAAGGGCCATTTCAATTCAGTTTTGTGGTCAATGATTGAACCAGTAAATAATGAGGCCTTTATTTAAACTAAGGACAGTTAACTTCTGTTGAGTTTTCTTGTTTGGCAATATATTTGTCCCCTGGTACTCATGTGAAATTTTGTTTGCCTTGGATACCAAAATCTGCAAATGCTCAAGTCTCTTATGTAAAATGTTATAGTATTTCCTATAACCCATACACACACTTCCATCACTTCCATGTGTTTTAAATCATCTCTAATTACTTATAAAATAAATGTTATGGAAAATTAACCATTATTTAGAAACAGTAGAAAAAAGATCTGAACACAGTCAGCACAGGTGCAATTTTTTCCCCTACATGTTTGAACCCTACAGTGGTCGAAGACACAATTTGCTGAAATCCCCAAATCCAGAGGACTGGCTTCCATGATACACACACACACACACACACACAGTATCATGCCATGTCCCTGTGCCGAGAGGGTGAAGTGTTCCTGAAGACAGTGGATGCTATCCCTGTGTCTGGTTCTGATTTACATCGCTTTGCTATACTTAAGCTGTAATGGTGTCTGCTTACCTGAGTCCCGTCACTCCAGCTAAGTACTGGAAATGAGGAAATTAGAGGAGTCATTGATCAGAGAGCCCCAACGTGGTACCTGGTGCCTCCAATGAGGCCATGTTTTCAAGGATTATTACATATGCAATTTTAATGTAGGTAGTTGGTGTCAGAAATCATTGCAGGATATTGTTTATAACTTAACATTATTATTATACAATAAGATCAAATGATCACATGGCCTTTATTATATGTAGTTTATATAATTTACAAATATATTTCTGATATGTTCTTGTATTTGATTTCTTTCAGAAATTTTTATTTAGATTGTGTGTGTTCATGGATCGTGTGTGTGTGTGTGTGTCTGTGTGTACACGCATGTGTACCATGGAATACATGCATAGGTCAGAGGACAACGTTTGGGATCCGAGTCTCTCCATTCACTTTTATGTGGGTTCTGGGGCTCAAGCTTAGGGCATTGAGCTTGAGCAGCAAGCAGTTTACCTGCTGTGCCATCTTATGGACCCCAAGTATTTGAGTCTTATAAAAGCCCGTGTGAAAGAGGTGATATATTTATGTGTTTACCGCAGTTTACACTCAAAGATAAGGAGGCAGAGACTTCTGTCAGGCAGGGCTAGAGACAGAACTCAAATCATCGCAGGCCTGGTTGTCATTGTCTACTGTGATAATGCCCCTATATGCAATGACCGAGTCATCCGCTTTATCTGACTCCTGCATGCTAGGATAACACACTGCACCACTGTGTGTGGCATTCTGTTTTATACATTTCTGGGTCTTCCACCTTCTCCAGTGAACTCTCTTAAGCAACCGAATCTCTGTGTTCATTTCTCACAAATAGGTCCTTGGGCTGCTTTTCTGCCCCTCCTGCTTTCTCTCATCCAAGGCTCCAGCTCAATCATCTCTTTTCAGAAGATTATGGGTTTTGATTTCCACCCAACAATAAAGCTTCCATGCAGTGCACCATGGCACCTGTACACATTTCAACATAAGTACTCTACCACTATTTCATGGTTGAGCATACATACCCAAACCAAACTCCCACATGCAAAGCGTCATTCTGTTCTTTCCAGCCCAGGGAGCCAGCTGTCACCTCTGTTTACTATCCTGTGCTTACAGCTATCTAGGCCCACCATGCTTGTGATCAGGGATGTGTGGCTGGGTAGGCACTAAGTATTTGGAATACTGCCTGTCAGGGAGTGGACAGTAACAATTTGATCAGTTGCCCCTGTGTTTTATGAGGAAAAGTTCTGAGAACTAGCAGGATGAGGTTGGCCAGTACAGTTATTAACTACAAAATATACATTTGAAAGGTCCTTTAGATTTTTATTTGTCTGTGTGTCTTTTAGCCCTAATGACAAGTATTAACACCTCCATGCTATCAGGAAGAAACTGAGGTTGAGAGGTTAGTGTGCTGTCAAGCCCACACAGTTTTTGCCACTTGTTGGAGAATTCCATTTAAATCTTAGGACCCCATGGTTTTGAAGGCCACAGTAAACACATACTTAGAAGTGGAAAGGACAGTTATTAAGCTGAAGGGTATCAGGAAGGCTGAATCTCTGTGGGCATCGCTTGGGTGTTTCAATGGAAAATGACCAGTTAAATAAATACGTAGGAAGCTATTTTTTCTGAAGTCATTTATAAGCATTCTCTAAGAATATACACTTTTAAGTAGTTCCCTTTGTTTATATTTTAGATACTTTCTAATTCCACATCAGATATTTCAAAAGCACAGATGTTTTTTTTCTGAATGGGTAACTTGGGTATTTCTATTCCATTCCGTTTTAATTTATAGAATCAAGTAATGTTGAATTGTGTAACTTTGGATTGGAAAGACATTAGTTATTTGGCAGAACATCTATCCAAAGTTTAAATTCCATTTGCTTAGCTTTGAAAATAGATGGTTTAAGATTGAAGATTTCCAGTCAAATCCTGAAAATCTCACAATCATAAGGCAATGGATTCCCCTCTGGACAGCTCTGAAAAGATCACATATTTATTTGCTCAGCATTGGTTCCCATGATATTTTTGTCACTGGCTCTACTGACCTCCTCTCCATCAAAAATAAAAAAAAAAATACGGCACTGTTAAATAAAGGTAATTCCTTTTTCACCTACCAGTTTACAACTATTTGAAAACAAACAAACTAACAAATAAAAAGCCCATGAAGGGAAAATCTACAGAGACAGCTGAAACAAGCTTGTGGGAATTCATGAACTCTAGACTGGCAGCTGTGGAGCCTCCAAGTGACTGAACTAGGCCCTCCATAGGTGGGAGACAGTTGTGTAGCTTGGTCTATCTGAGGGGCCCCTGACAGTAGGACCAGGATCTATCCCTGGTACATGAGCTAGCTTGTTGGAGCCCATTCTCTAAGTTGGAATGCCAATTGATCTATGACATAATGTATCTAATTCTTGCTTTCTGGCTCCTTGAAGACCCAGCATTGACTGCAAAATGGCACTATCAATAGAGGTATAATAAAAATCATGAATAGGCCATATATGCAATATAACATTTTACCAAAGCTATAATGTGTATTGAAAAAAACAGGTAAGCTAATTTTAATTAATGAATATTATTATCTCCAACTGGAAGTGAAAAGCAGTAAGTTAACAACCTTTTAGCATTGCTTTTTTGGTTTTTAGTTGTTTCAAATAAAATGTTATTTTGTATTTGCTGCACGCCTTGTTTCCAACTAGTCATATTTTAGGAGGACAAGAGCTGTCTCTGCAGCTGGCAGCTGCCCTGGTCCACACATAGACACAGAGCTTCTAATGGTGCTGATCCTCTTGCAATGCTCTGGGGGTTAGAGATCTTCACAGAAAATATCTGTGAGGAGTAACAACATCTCGAGTTAGATTTGTACTGTAAGAAAGCTAATCATTGCCCACAGCAGTGGTTTTCAACCTTCCTAATGCTACAACCCTTTAATAAAGTTCCTCAGGTTGTGGTGACCACCAATAAAATCATTTTCATTGTTACTTTATAACTGTAACTTTGCTATTGTTATGAATTGTAATGTGAACATCTGTGTTTTCTGATGGTCTCAGGTGACCCCAAGGGGTCATGACCCACAGATTGAGAACCATTGGTCTATAGCCATACCACCTGAAAGTACTTGATCTTCAAGGATAAACAGGACTGCACCTGGTTAGTATTTGGGTGGGAAAACATAACAGTTATAATCATTACTATTAAAAAATTAGTGACAATAACAAAAGCCAAATTTAGTAAAAGCAACAAAAGGAAGTTTTAAACAAGAAAGTTCAAATTTCAATAAGCCATATGCCAAAGGTAACCAATACTGTTCATTTATCCAAGCTTACTAAAAATACTTCTATAATGGATATGTCCCTATATTGAAATGTTAGTTTAGGAAGTTAAAGAAAAAGTCACCCAAACCAAGATTTTTAGCTCACTTTTGCATGGACTAGTATATGTAGCTTTGTAATATGTTTACAAATTTTATGCTGATCATAGTACATAATCAAACAGAAATGTGTTATCCAAATTTCATACAGAAATAAAGTGTAGACACCAATATATTCTTAATATTGAGAGGAAAAACTTCCCCAATACCCAATTTCTATAGAGTCATCAATAAAGAAGGAAACCTACTGATGGAATAGGATGCAATTTTATAGAAATATCTTGTATTCAAACACACTAAACTTCTGCTGGACCACACAGCCAAGATAATAAAACACCTTAAGATCACTTAAGACTTAGTGGTAATCCTGCTGTACACTCAGCCCTTTAAAGCTGAACCTGCCTATAAGAGAACAGTGTAACAGCCAGCCTTACTCTGCTTTGGATTTTCCATGCAATCGGTCTTTTACAACCCAAGGTAAAGTGAAATTATATAGTCTCCCACTCCACTAACTGTGAGTAATCTAAGTGTGTTGTGGTAATTGTAACATGAGGGCTGGCTTGTTGTGGTTTCTGTCCCACCCAGTACCCCACAGCCGGCATGCCCCAAAGAAAGTCATGCAGAGATCTCCATAAGTTATAAAATTGATTGGCCCATTAGCTCAGTCTTCTTAT
>LOEQ01015140.1:800-11716 GCA_001685075.1 Bramus lutescens
CTGCTGCTCTTGGTTGCCAGCCACAGCTTGATTGGAGAAGACACCGTGTAAATTGGTCACAGGCCATGAAGAAATTAAATTGGTACTGACTAGGAAGCTTCCTTCCTGCTAGCCAGTTTCCACAATAATGAAAGGTGTTAGGTGTTACCTAGACTTCTGGGGATAATATTAATCCTTTCACCCAGCTGTGAATGTCGAAAATTACAATAATGACCAGCGTGGCAAGATACACCATGGGCTCAATAGTGGTACAAAAGCTATGGTAGTGACCAACCACTTTCTGATTAATTTCAGGGCCAGCTCCACAGGAAGAAATGCATGCCTGGTACTGTAAATCTGGGTTAAAACCCCATGGGTGGGGAGCTCACCGACCAGGAGTGAATTTACTACTCTTATTCTGAAAAATGAACTCGGTTTAGAAGTGCCCTCTAAATCCACAGCTCTATATGCAGAGGTTAGCACAGCACTCAGACCTCACCAGTAGATGATGGTAACGTAGAAACTCAAGACTGGTTAAAGTGCAGAGATGAAATCTATGGAGGGCTCAGCTGTAAAGGGACATCTATAACCATCCTTTCTCCTCAAGTCTAAGGAAGAATCATGGAAAAGGGAAAGAATCATGGAAAGTTCCTAATAGCCAAATATCGGGGAAGACTGGAGTGAAACAGTGTCTTCTGGGTATGGCAGGACGGCTTCCTTCAAGGAATCCCAGCAGGCATGCTTGTCTGCAGAAGATCAAACAGTCGAACACCAACAGGGGAGGAGTTTCCAGTTCATGCCCCTAAATAAAGAGTTATTGACAGTTGATGGTTTCTTGGAGAGGGAGACACAGTTTTCTCTAGGGGGTATGGCCCCTGGTAGACTGACCAAACACCAATGGATCACTGCACACCCAGGAGTGCGTGGAAAGCACACATTAGACTCAATGGATTTTAAAAAAATATGTCACAAAGTTAGGGAGCTAAGTAGGTGAGGGTGTACCCAAAAGGAATTTCTTTCTTTTAAATAACTAAAATATGGATATGAAGTAGTGTCATATTTTGATTGTTATTTTGTTTCTTTAAGTGATAACTGAAGCTTAGTATTGCTACATGTGTTTTTATGGCCATTTTGTATATCTACTTTGGAGAAATATTTCCTGAACTTCATTGCTCATTTTCACATAGGATATTACTTTTGTTTTTAAGTTGTAGAATTTTTTTAGCAAGTCTGGCTATTGATTCCTATCAGATATAGGATTTTTGAGTATTATCTCTCAATATATCCTCTCATTTTCTTCTTGGTATTTTTTGGCATACAAATAGATTTTAATTTATGAAGGGGAAAGTAGCACACTACTGTAATTCCAGTACTGAGGAGTGGGAAACAAGAGGATTGCAAGATTCAAGCCAACCTGGACTACAAAGGAGTCTCAAAATAAGGGTTTGATTTTGAGAACGTCTTATCTATTTGCTGTTTTGTTGCTAGTCATTTGGTGTCATTTGTAGGACACTGCCAAATACTGCTTGACGAAGAGATGTTCTTATGTTTTGTCTGAGTTTCACAATTTTAGATGTTATGTTAGTTCTCCAATCCATTTTGAGCTCATTTTTTTTTGGTTTTAGAGACAGGGTTGCTCTGTGTAGCCCTAGCTGTCCTGGAACTTATTCTGTAGCCCAGGCTGGCCTTGAAGTCACAGAGATCTGCCTGCTTCTGCTTCCCGGGTGCTTGGATTAAAGGCATACACCACCACCACCTGGCGCATTTTGAGTTCCTTTTTTGTTTAATATCAAGTAGGGGGTTCTTTTTAACTGGAGACTTTGAAACCGGTAAACTGTAAACTTTCGAGTGCGGAAATCTAGTTTTTCCTATGGCAGTTTTTGAAAAGACTGCCCTTTGCCAATTTAATATACATTTTGCTGTGTATTTCAGTGTCTAGAGCACACAGTAGTAGCCAATAAATATTTGCTAAATTACTTAATGATACATTAGCATACCTAAAAGTGCCTGGCATATAACACACATGAGATAAATACTAGCATCCTTTCCAAGACCCTGCTTTTGTTTGCTTAACATGATAAAAAACCATATATGAAAAACTCACAGCTAATGTATTCAGTGCTGAAAGATGGCAATTTTCATTTTACTCAAAAATAAAACGTTGTTCACATATGCAAGAGTTTATTTCTGGGCTTTCTATTCTATCCCATTGGTTTATATGTCTGTTCTTATGTTAATAGCAAACTATTTGGATTACTATAGATTTGGAGTTTCCAGATCAAGAAGTCTTAGCCCTCCAACCCTTCTTTTTTTCCTCAGGAGTGTTTTGTATCGTTGGGGTCCCTTAAGATTTCATGTGAATTGTAAAATGAGTTTTCTATTTCTATAAAACAAGTAACAAGACAAAGAGAAATTTTTGACAGGGAATGCATTGATTCTATAAAAAGCTTTGCATATTATTGTCATCTTAATATTGAGTTTTTTGATCACAAGTTGCCCTTCAATTTATTGATGCTCATTTTCATTTCTTTCAGCAGTGTTTCATAATTTTCAGCATACAAGTCCTTTGCTTCCATGGTTATATTTATTCCTTTTGATGCTACTGTAAATAGAACTATTTCGTAATTTCTTTTCTGGACTGTTTATTACTGTGATTGTTCATTGCTACAAAATACAACTCATTTCTACATGTTGATTTTCCATTTTGCAATTTGGCTGAATATATTTATTAGCATTATCAGTTGTTTCTGAAATTTCTAGTGTATTCTACACATAAGACCATGTCATCTGTGAACAGAGATAATTTTACTCCTTCCTTTCCATTTGGATGCCTTTTACTCCTATTTCTTGCCAAATGATCTGGCTAGAACTTGCAATATTATGATAATTAGAAATGGTGAAAACAAGCATCATTGTCTTGTTCCTGGTTTTTGAAGAAAAATCAGTCTTTCATTTAAATATGATGTTAACTGTGAGTTTTTCATACATGGCATTTATCATCTTAAAGAAGGAGAGATGGGGCTGATAAATGAAAGCAATATTTATTGCACATATTTTATATTCCAGATAATAGTCTGTAATCATTCAAAAATGCTTATTGAGTGCTTGATATAAACTAGGTACTGTAATACAATGGAAAATAAATCATTTTTGACCTTCCTATCGTGGCAACTACAGTTCAGTGAGTGAAACAGACATATATGCCTGTGAATGAATAAAAATGGGGGGCTCTTTTTCTTAGGGACCCCTCAAGAAACAAGGGGAAATCAGTAGAGTGCATTTTTTAAAATCATTGTTAGAAAGACTGCTCTGAGATAGGTTTGGACTGAGGCTTAAAAGAAGACAAGAGATACGATTATATTTGAGGGAAGAAGATTCCAAACAGGAAACAACAAAGTTCTTAAGGTGATAATTGACAAGTTTTGTGAACACAAAGGAGGCCAACTCAGCTAGAAGGAAGTAAGTGATAAGGTTTGAATGATGTGAGGTGTGAAGATTAAGGAACACAAAGGGCATTCGGAGAGCACAGTAATGAATTTAGATTTAATTTCCTGAGGGATGGAGAGTCATCGTGGGGAATGAAATACAAGAGATCCGGTTCTATGTACAAAAAGCGACTGTGGCTGTGGGCTGGAATCAAGTAACTAAGGTAGTAACTAAGCACGAGGAACTAGGGGCGATAATGAAAATGTTCTGTGTCTTGATGGCAGCTATGTTTTCTAAAGTCTCAATGTCTGTCAAAACTCATCAAAGTGTACTGTCAAATCATACCACCAAATATCAAGTGCTACCATTGCTTCTGCACAGAAATTGTGTGTCACTTTAGCATTTTACTTTCTAGCTGTTGCACAGAGAGTTTGGTAGGGGGCAAGAGTAGCAGAGATGTTTATCCTCTAGAGAGCTGTTGTGGTTACTTTAACCATAGGCATTGATATCATATTTACTTGTTACAGGCAACTTTACAGAGCACAGTCTTCATTGTAGAGTTGGAGAAATAGACTCAGAGAAGTCAAGTAACTCAGGATCACCCAACTAGGAAGTGGCTGAGGTAGAGCTAGAAAACAGGCCTATGACACTCACTCACTCACACACACACACACACACGCACACACACACACACACACACAAACCCTTTGTACTCTACTGTGCCCTCAGATCCAAAGAATTAGAATCCAAAGATTAGAAAAATTTACCTTAGACCCAGTAGCATGGATTCTGACTACCACTCAGTTGGTGTATGTGTCCTATGCCCCTAGTTCTTAAATAAAATACCCTATGTAACTTCTGATCCCAAGCCCTTGCCTATTTTCAAGGAGTTCAGCTCTCAAGAGTACCCAGGAAGACAGAAAGCCAGTGTGTTCCAGATCCCATGCATGTAACTCAACCGGATCTAATTTCTTGTGATCTTCCAGGAATTTATGTACCATGGTAGAGAAGCCAGAAAAGGCAAAAAAGTTATACTTTGCCATAATTTCATCTCTAGAAACCCCATGCCTTAACCTAGTATGGTCAAATATAAAATACTGTGGCCTGTTTTCCTCCTTTTCTCCCTAAAGTAAAATCTGAGAAGCTAGAGTTTGAGTCCTACCTTCCAGCCCCTCTTGACTGCCCGTGCCAGAAGTCTAGCTAATAAGTGCTGGAGGACATGCGGGAACGTTCTGGAGTACAAGTGGCAGCTGTACGCATGTCTTTCCAGCAATTTCAGCAAAGTTATCAGTTATTAATCTAGAATGTCTAACAATAGCCCGGCCAACGAAATTCCTCATTGATACGCTGAAGAAATTATCTAACCAATCTGGTTAGTTAGGTCATTTACTACGCCATGAATGTGACAGGTGGGATGATTTCCCCATCTGGATCTCATGAACTAATTTAGGAGGAATGACTCTCTAAAGAGATTCTGCATCAGAAATAAAAAGCATATGGCCATTCAGGGCAGAATTCCTCCTTTCTACAGATGTCTTAGATGCCCCCTCCTACCAGAAATGATATCATACTTAGAACTTGGAGAAAAATCAAGTGGAGCACCACCCATAGGACACTGAATGAGGTGACCAAGTAGCATAGAATACAGGCTAAATAAAATGGTGGAGTTACAAGTTATGTAAATCACTTCAAGGCACCATAACCAGAATGTGACCAGTGAGGACATGAAAACATCAAGGCCAGAAAAATCAAAATAAAGCTAAAAGGAGATCAGGGGTGATGTCTAAAATCAAGAGGATAGAAAAGGATCAGGAAGTATGATGTAATGGCGGGAATGGAGGCTAGCCCCTGTAATTACAACATTCACGAAATTGAGATAGGAGTATCATTGAGAGTTCAAGGTCAGGTCACCTAAGAATACCTGAGCTTGAACAAGAGAATGAGACTCTGTCTCAGTCTCAAAGACAATAAAGTAATGGAATGGGGAAAATGAATCAAAATCAAATGAAGAGGTACTCTTGAAGCCTGAGGTGGGAGGGTCACAAGTTCTAGGCCAGCCTTGGCTAAAAAGATTGTCTTAAAATAGTTCAAAACTAAGTATAAAGTCTGCTTTTATGTGGCGCCTATTTTAGGACATGAACAAAGATACAACAATTTAAATGTATTGGGTAGTGGAATATATTTTTAAAATCATCTGAATCTCAAAATAGACGATGGTTCTTCTTGAACCAAGAACACTTCCAGTTTTTGATATCATAATAAGACCCTTATTAAACTTCCAGAACATGATCCATGTTTTTAATAAATGCTTGCTGGGATACTATCTTGATATCTAAATAGATTTCTAAACAGATACTTGAAAAAGCACTATATATAGTAACTTGATGTTGAATTACATATTCCATATTAAACCAAAACTTTGCCCAGGACTAACTCATGTAAGAGGAATTCTTGGCCAAAACACAATATTCAAAGTCTAACATGAAAAGGTACAGATCAATCACGGTCAAATACTGATGTCAGTGTGAGAAAAATAAACGGCTTAGAATACTTAAGTCTAGCAATTTGGTAATACAGGTTATAGATGCCGAGGAACCAAATAAGGAAAGGCCACATAGTATGGAGCTGGGGTCTGCAGCCTGAGTGACTGCTGATTCTAGAAAAGTGCACGGGAAGAGGTAAAGCCAAGGCAGGGTGATAGAACCTGCGCTCATGCTGATGGCCTCCAGGAAGCTGAAATTCTGAAGGATGATGCTGCCACTGCCAGAAATTCTCCCCCAAAGGTGAGGATACCTCATTTTTTTACTTCTTTTCTCATCAGCATTTCTGTTAGCCAAAGCCCAGTTGTCAAGGGTACCTGATCACATAATTTATGGGTGAAGAGCAGGATATGAGGCTGGGGCACCTGGGCAATGCCCATAGAAAGTTTCTTATCAATAGAATGTTCACACTCGGCAAGTCTGGACTTCCTCTTCATTGACCAGGTCATGAGTTTCTTCCTCTTTTGATTCAGATTAACATACATAAAATCCTCCTTTGATTTTGATTAACATACATTGTGACCCACAAAATTTCCTCCCCCTCTTCTTCAAACCTTCCATCTGTCTCCTGCCAAAGTTATAGTCCAGATGCTCCCTTAGCATGCCGCTTGCTTTCTCGTATCACATATACATCAGTGATGTATTTACTTTTCCCTGTGTTTTTTCTTAAGGACAGATTTATTTTTACTTATTTGTGTGTGTGTGTGTGTGTTGGATCCCCTGGAGCTGGAGTTACAGGTGTCGGTAAAGCCATCTGAAGTGGGTCCTGAAAACTGAATTCAGATCCTCAGAAAAAAACAGTAAATCACTGACTCATCAAGTCCAGTCCCAGTTTCTTCGGAAGCTATTAAAATCTTGCATATGGGGCTCATATGATTTTGAATATCACCCCACCCCTTCTTCACAGCCACTGTCTACCAATACTTTCTTCCCACTCATATTCTATCCCAGTCCCCTTGGTTAAAGACTTTGGAATCTATCTCATGCCATATTTCCACACATATAAGAAAGCCCTAAATCAACTGACTTCAATAATAGATAATTGCATTTCTCACCTATAACAAGCACTCTAGAGACGAAAAGGGAAGACTTCAAGCTGATTAATAAAGTGGCTCTATGGTAGCATGTAGGTATGGCCACCTGTTTACTCTGTCATGGTAGCCATGATGTCATTATGTACATGTTGTCTTATGCTGACTGCCCCTTCAACTGTAATAGCCCTGTTTAAACCATAACTGCAAACCCTCTTCCATGCTTGCAAAGAGTAAAAGAAGTCAAAGTTATAGTGAGAAACTTGTTTGTTGGGCATGATAGAAAATAAATGAAGGGATATTATGGTTATGTTATTTATATAAAACAATCTAGCCAAGAAATTTGAAAAGGTCTTCTAAAATATGTGGGATGTCTGGGATAGGTCCTTAGGCTGGGTAACTATATTATTTGGAAAGCGTCTGGAGTGCATTTGCTCATATTTGTCTTTTGTTCTGTGGATCCATCTATGGTTGACCAGCTCCCTTTCTATTTGATGTATTATTTCTTTAGACACACCAAAAGCTTCCATCAGGTTACAGTCAACTTCTTGCTGCCAAGGGAGCCATTCTGCCTTATTAAGGTGCCATTGCAGATTTTTGTTAATATTCATCTTACATTAATTTAACAGTTCAGTTCTCAAGAGCAATCTTTTAGCTCCATACATACACTTTGCTTAAGTGGAGGATAGTGAGACATGATTTGATTCTAGAATAGCCTTCCATTGACACTTTCAATTGCTAAGCCACAGTTTTGTCGATTGTGATGCGAGGATTAGAAAGGTACTTACTTTGCAAGGTTGTTGTGAGGATGAAATGAGAAAATAATTTGAAAGCATCTCTTGCAGTACTGGCACACCGAAGGCACTCAATAAATGTTATCTATTGTCATTATGATCATAGATTTTCCTCAATTATCATTTTTGTTTTACTATTAGAGAAAAGGCAGAATACAAAAGCCCCAACACATTGGTAAAGATAAATGCTACCTATTACCCTTATTATCAAAGTATATTTTCTCCAATTGTCTTTTTTATTTTAAATCCTAAATAAAGAAGAGCACAAAAGCCTCCAGACAAGATGAAGCATGATAGAGAAAATGCAGATAATCCAGTACGGTGTGAGGATAGATGTCTGAAGGGATAAGCAAGTGCCCAACCCAACTAACTATAAAGCTTAAGAGACATATGGTATAGAACTGTTTTGTCTTGTTTTTGAGACAGGATCTCATTATGTAGCTCTGACTGTCCCAGAACTCACTATGTAGACCAGGCTGGCTTCGAACTCACAGAGATTCACCTGCCTCTATATCGAGTGCTGGGATTAAAGACATGAGTCACCATGCCCAACCATGACTTAGAATTTTGACATTGTGCTGTTGTTAAAACTTGACCATCAAATATGTCCGATAGGATCATTGTTGAAGGCTTGGTTCCTAATTTATGCTATTTAGGAAGTTGTACAAACTTTCAGTGGTGAGTTCAAGTGGAGAGGGTGAATCACTGTGGGTCTGTTCTTGTGTAGCCAATATCTTGTCTCAAGCTGGCACTCTTTCTCCACTTCCTGTCTGCTATCAGGTGAGTGGAACCTGCACCATGCGCTCACCACAACAGATCTAGAACTGGAGGCAAAGAGTGTAAATTAAAACCTTCAAACTGTGATCTCATGTGTCAGGTGTTGAATACGGTACCAGAATATCTGATGCTTACATATTGGGAAGGAAAGACACTGACAGTTAGGAAGGGAGATCGGTTTTTAGCTTTAGAAACAATCCACTCTGGTGGTGGTTATAAGCATGGCTTAGAAGAGCAGTTAGAGACAAAGAAGCCCAGAAGGAGTTTATTCCAATAGAACAACTCAAATGATGAGGCTGATATTGAAAATAGGAGAAAAGGGCAAGATCTGGTCCCAGGAAGAACAACATATCTTATATCAGCCTAAGCTTCCCACAGGAAATAATTATAAACCCTAGAGAAAATAGTTTAAAGTACTATTTGAAATAAAACAAGTTATTTGAATGCTTTGGAGACTGAATGAAAACAGACAGAAGAGACTGTAGCCCGTTGAAAGCCACAACCATGTATCATTTGCCCTGTGTCTACCACAGGTCCTTGTATCTGTATACACAGTTCTTGGATCACAGAATGGCTTCACCTTATTGAGAAATTCACATTTCTTCCTTCTGCATTGTCAGAAGATAGAGATTGGGCTGGTCTGAGCTGCCAGAAGTTGGGAAGGGAAGCCTAGTAGAAATGGAGCCATAGGGAGACCTAAAATCCTTGACTGATCCTGGGCTTTGTGGGCGTGGAAGGACTCTAAGGACTTGGAAGAAAGCAATAGCTCGAAGGTTGCAAGTCCTGCACAGGGCTTTCAGCCTATACCTGTTTCAGAGAAGACAGAATTTAGTGTTTGAGTATTGCCAGCTAAAAGGGTAAACATTTCAAACTTCCCATTGAAACTCAGAAGGCTTTTGGTTGGAGCAACTACTGTCCAAGGATGAAAAGACTTGCCCTGAAACTAAAGGCAAATTGCTGGAACAGACCTCCCATTAAAAGGTCTAAGAGCAGGCTGTTGGGAGTAAGTCCATTGGTAAGCACTTGCTATGTAACCCTGAGGACCTGAGTTTTGATCCCTTGCACCCATGTAAAAATCTGAGCATGGCAGTGTGCATCTGTAACCCCTGTGAAGACTTGCAGGTGTCTCTGGGCCTTGCAAGCTAGCCCGTCTAGTTAAATTAGGTGCGTTTCAGGTTCACTGTAAAGCTCTGTCTCAGAAAATAAGATGGAGAATGACTGAGGAAGACACCTGGCATTGACCTCTGACCTCCACATACATGTATACACACACAATGTACACACATGTAAAGCATAAAACAAATTCCTATGAACTTTATATTGCTAACTAGTGATTTATCTGCCCACTAGAATAAGAAATCAACAATCTGTATACTCCACAAAGTCAAAGACAATAAAAAGACACATGAATAAATGGGAATATATCACTTAGTGTCCAAAGAAACAGCAACTGGTAGAAAACAGTCCGAGATAAGCCATTAGAGGGACCCAGGGACAATGGTTTACACTCCATGATGAGAGAAACTCAGGAAATAATACCAGGCTTAATCCAATGAGGACTCTGAGAAGTGGAAAAACAAAGCTGGACTCACTGGTACTTAAGAATGGGAAAATATTAGAAAGACATTCTATGACTTCCAGCCCAGAATAAGGATACACAGGCCCAGTGTTTACTGATTCCATTCTAGCAACAGAGGGCAGCCAGATGGAATTTGTCTTTCCCTGGGTGGTACAGGAATCCCAGTGGAAATGCTGCAACAAAGTGGCTGCATCAAAAGGAAAAATCAGTTCAAAGATTTGCAAACAAGAAGGGTCCAAGAGAAGTAATGTTCTTGGCACTGCTACTCCCATTCCCTGCAAGAGAAAGCAACTGGTTTAGCTCTGGGAGCACTAAAGAGGGAGCATCTACACAACATGGGTAGGTTCAGGAAGTAATCTTCATTCTCATTTAGTGGCCTGGGGAAACTCCTTGTGCCCACTTAGCAACACTATAAGAAACCCGTGGGAGCCCCTGCAGCACTATATAAATCAATCTGCGAAAATAGCTTTCAGAGGCTCTCAAATTTGTCACTGGAATCAGGGTCCATAGGCATAGTCCAAGATCTGTTTGTCACATGTAGAGTGACTACTGCTTAAACATAGGCTTTAAATATGAACAAGAACTCCCTGAATAATACATGTCTAGAACACAATAAAAATTTTAAAATAAACATTTTAAAAGACTTATTAGAGGGCAGAGCCAAGATGGCCCTGGTGGAGGCGAGTCTCTCCTGCACTCCTTGGTCTCAGGTATCCTGCACCAGGCCAAAGTTGATGACCTGCAGCAGCCATGCAAGGCTCAGTGCGTGGATGAGAGATGCTTCTGCCAA
>LOEQ01015141.1:163-16228 GCA_001685075.1 Bramus lutescens
AGGTGTGATTTGACATTCAATTGCATGAGTTTGATTGTCTTTGCACCCCACAGATACTGTAAGTGCATTAAGATTTTCTCCTGAGATAGTGAGTGCTCCTTTCTCCTGAGATAGTGCTCCAGGCAGTTAGTGAAGCCAACAAAGAATTGGTGAACGGGGAAGTAAGGTATTTTAGGTTGTCTGACTGTCTGGTATGGGATAAACTGATGGGAAGTGAGAGAGAAAACTGTTAAGTAGACAGAAGTGGGCGGTGGCTTAGTTGCAGCAAAAGGAGGTCGACTTGTGAAAGGTACGGAAAAGTTACTCATGGCGAAGTGAAGGCATGCTGTTGAGATGTAGTGATGGCTCGTATATTCCCAGGTCTGCCATAGGAAAGCTAACTCTAACAGAAGCTTTCTGAGAAGGGATCTAAGAAATAACCTTAGCAATCTATGACAGAGAGATTTTCGATGAGAAAACTTTCCAGTTCACACAGGTTGACCTTGTGCCGTCATCATTCACCTCGCCCTCTGTCCCTTCCTTGGACAGCCAAAGCCATGCAAAACCTTCTTGTGGCTCAACCATGTCTAGCTTTTGTATGCCGAGAAACCAACCCTGAAGCACCTTGGGAGCTGTTTCCTTTCCACATGGAGGCCATATTCATCCTGGGACCTCATGAGTCATCTCAGGACAGCAGCCATCTGCATTGGGTCTAGAAATCACTGCCAAGGGCACCTTCTCTTTCCTGGACCCATTGCCACTTACTTCTAGCCTCTTACCTCAGAACTCTGGCTAGTTTGGGGTTTATTCTGCTTCAACAAGATGTTCTATCTTCATTTATATTCTACCGGCATCTTCCTAATCTGAGAGTGCCTGCTGCTTAGACCATCAGGCCCAACTAACTCAAATGCCGTTAACTGTGGTACCATTTGAGATGGATGTGAGGATATCAGCTTTTAGAGCAGTAATGAGATCTTCATCCTCCTACAGGGGTGCTTAGTGGCTATTTCTTGACTGGATGTCATCCATTTTTGTTGGCCGTCTCTTCAGGTAATCACAGGTTTAATGAAATTCCTGTGCGATATATGTCTATAGCAGCTCCCTTAATGGTTAATGGTGAAAGCATAGGAAATGCTTCAAATGTGAGGGAGACAGCATAAGAGTAGATGCTGAAGCTGACACACACAATCAGAGCTCAGCTCTAGGTTCGGGAGACACCTCTACAGATAAATACCGAAGTGCAGTTATTCCTAAAGTTAGTCAGACACAGATGTGTGAGTCAACAAGAAGCTTTGACAGCAAGTCCTTGCACCACAAAGAATACCCAGTTCTCACTACCTTTTGGGAAAGGGGACACTGGGCAAAGTGGCTCTATCTAGAATAGGGCGGAGCAGTCTCACTATCTCACTGCTTTATGAGAAGACATTACGAAGAGCAGAGCTTAAAGGACTGAATGTTAAAATCAGTGACCATCGTGAAACCATGAAGAGAGAGAAGAAAAATCGCTCCAACCACAGCCAGAGTAGCATTCAGAGATGGGGAGGACCACACAAGAGAGGCTGAGAGCAGGAAGCGACTCTGTGCATACTCTCTCTCTCATTCTTGATACTTTCTCACCCAAGGGTTGGTAATGAAAAAATGGCATCAGAAGCAGTCTTCCGCCATGTGTGCTGACCCTCAGATGGAGCACCATCTTTCAGTCTGACCGTGATAATATGGGACAGTAGCTGGCCCTGTCCTCCTTGCAGGGCTCTATGCGGATGTGTCCATAGGATCTAATTTCAAAAGGCAAGAATAGAGCAGGTGAGAAAGTGTTTCCAATTCAGTATCAAACAAAAGGACTCCCTGGCTCTCAGCCTGTAGATATTCTGGTCCAACCTTTTCCCAGCCCCTCAAATGTAACCAGTTGAAAGTCTTTTTTAAGTGTTGTACTGTTCAACCTTTGAGATGAAGGAATTGCCATTTAACAAGGAAGCTGCATTTTTAAAATACAGAAATGGGACACCAGGTCTATAGCTAGGTCTGGTTCCTTCGTGATAAAATAGACTTAACATACAATGGCACATAAAGTCATTAATGTGCACAGATATGCAGGTCAGAGTATGAGACCATCTTCTGTGTCCCTTCAAGTGCAAACTCAGACACAAACCTCTGAGTTTATGATCAACTGTTATAGGGAAACATAGACTTCTCTAATTTGGTCTGAGTAACAGAAGGCTGAGGCAGGGTGAAGGTGAGCATGGGGACAGAGCGTACAGCACGGACCTGTCACTGTTTTTGCTCCCAAAGCAGTCATGACTCACAGATTGAGAACAGCTGTTCTGGTCCTTACCATGTTTGTATGTGTCACTGGGAAACTTCTCAGGATCTCAGTTAATATGACAATGAAAATTCTGGTCTATGTGTATGTAGTCATAAGTACTGAACAAGCTAATTTATAAGAAAAATTCAGGCACATGCCCAAGCTTCAGGAAAGGGGTATTTTTAACGTGCATTTTGCTAGAAAGAGGTCTGAGAAGGCATTATCAAAATTATGAAGATGAAAATGGCCAAAATACCTGGAGGACAAAGCAATGAAATGGGTGTCATTTCTAGAACAACAGAAGCTTCACTTTGGACTCTATTGGCAGGTTAATTAAGAGCACAGCCATGATGGCGCTGAAGATGCTGGGGCGCCCTCACTGCCGTGGTCATTACTGGAGTCTAGATGTTGATGTTCCATAAAAGACCAATGTTGCCATTGAAAAAGAACTTTCCTACCTTGAAGGCTCACATGGCTTCTTCAGGAGAAATTTTCATTCTTAGGGTGTCATGGCTGCCTTCAAGTGAAGGGAAACTACTTGTGATTGTAGTTTGCTTGAAACTCTTTTTGTTCATTTAAAGACTGGGTTATGTTCTATAAGATTTTCTACCTAAAAGCAAAGCAAAAGACCCAACTGAGTATATCATGTTGGAGATTCAGTGAAGCAACTGTATGAAGACCAAAGCTCAGCACTGACACCATGATATGGAGGACCAAGGCTCAGCACTGAGATCAACGTGGAAGACCAAGGTTCAACACTGAGACCACAACTTGGAACACTAAGGTTCACACTGAGATCATAATATAAGAGACCAAGGCTCAGCACAGAGACCGCGACGTGGGAAATGAAGGCTCTGAGCCCTAACACCTCAACATGGAAGAATTTCAATAGCTTAGTTTCCTGCCTGTCTTTCCCTTCCTCCCTCCAGAAGCAAGCAACAAAGGAAGGGCTCAGAATGAGTTCATGCTCTTCCGGGTCTGGAATGCTTTGAGCCACTTTTCACTCTTCTCAAATGCATTTCACCTGCAAAGGTTTGAAAACAGCAATGTTTTAAAATTAGATTCACAGAAACTTTTGGATTCTGCGGGCCCTATGTCAAGAATCGTGGAAAATCAGTATTGTCTTTTCAAAGAAATAGTTCTTTTGGAGTATCAAATATGAACATAGTTAGGAAATTTCATTTTGCATTGTTTTTAATTGGCCCAGGATATTACCAGCACCAAAGTCATAGGTGGTCCCAGTATCTCTAAGTAATTGGTCATTTATTCCTGTTCAACAATAAGGCTTTGGGTAAGTCGAGACAACGTTTAAAAGGTCGTAAGGACTGGAGAGATGGCTCAGCGGTTAAGAGCACTGCTGCTCTTCCAGAGGGCCTGGGGTCCAATTCCCAGCACCCACATGACAGCTCACAACTGTTTGTAACTCTAGTCCCAGAGGATCTGATACTCTTTGATGGCCTCCACAGGTACCAGGCATGCATACACTGCACAGATGTGCATGACAATCAAATCCCATAAACGTAAAATAAAGAGATTTAAAAAAATTAACATGGGAATAATCTAAACACTAGAATTAACTCTACAATCTTCTTAAAGACTATGAAAGCTTAGGCAAGCCATGGACTCCATTTATTTACATTTTCCCAGGTATAAAATCAAAATGAGAACAGAGGTATTTTTACCATCTTTCCTGTGTAGATCTGAGGCTGTAAAAATAAAAGGACTTTGTAAGTGTTGAATGCTGAATAAACGTAGTTCACACAATCCTCTGGGTCACATGAGCTTAAGAGTAAATCTTCCCAGAGCCATGCAATAATAGAGTGTCCACTCAGTAGCCATTACTGCCTCACACACTAGCCCAACGTCCAGTGTTCATTGCCTTCCACTTGTTGTCTCTGATCCTCCACTACAACCTTTGCATCCTAATGATGGTCTCGCCGTTCTCTGCAACCTGTTTTGGCCTGTGGCTCTCTCTGAGGGCTTGACACTGTCCAGTGAACCATACTCTGAGTCTATTTATATAAAAGGATAGAAAGTATCTTCCGCTGGTTTAAGATGTTTGTCAGGCTCCCTTCCGGTAAGAATGTGACAACTTCTTAATAAGGAACTACAGGAAGCACCCTCAGCAAGTGGGTGGGAGACATTAGGAGGGTGGACAAGGTGTGACACTCCAGGAAGCCTGCCTACTTGGGAGGTGGATGGGAGGAGATAGTAGGCGGGTGGACACTCAGAGTTCCTGGGTCATGTTTAATTTTCTAGGGCTCTCATAAACTTAAATCAAAACAAATTTAAACAAGTCTGGTAATTAGAAGGAGAACTGTACTGTCTGGCAGCTGTTGAGGCCAGTATCTGGAATCAAGGAATTATCAGGACTGTATTTCCTCTACTGATACTAAGCAATGTTTTGTCCTTTTCTCTCCTGCTTGCAGCTGACATTCCTGTGGCTGCACAGACCTAGTCCCTGCCTCTGCCTTTACATTGTCTTTCTATGTCTCTCTTTGGGGATCAAGAATATAGTAAAGGCTTGGGTATCAGGAGATAGAGGAATGAACCCTTTAATTGATGGAACACAGTGAAAGTTTCAGATCCCTTGGGCCTTGAAGAGCATAGTGGGACCCTAGTTATCCTTTCTTGTCTCATGAGGTTGAGGGGCTTAACTCTCCCATCATGCACTACCTTCATGATATGAAGCCACAGGTTCAGGTCACCAAGGCAGCAAATGGTGATGGCTTGGGCTAGGTGGTTGTCATGCAGGATTTGGGAAGTGGTCTAATCCTTCCTTTTGAAAGTTGAGCAAACAGTGTTTGTGGTTGAACTGGATGTGCACTATGAGAAGAGAGAGCAGAAATGGCCCTGGAATTTTTGATCTGAGAAAAATGCAAAACAGAGTTTTCATTTGCTGGGTTAATCAACCAATGTTAAGAGAGAACAGTTTTTTTGTTTTTTTGTTTTTTTTCTCTGTAGCTTTTGGAGCCTGTCCTGGAACTAGCTCTTGTAGACCAGGCTGCCCTCGAACTCAGAGATCCGCCTGCCTCTGCCTCTGCCTCCCAAGTGCTGGGATTAAAGGCGTGCGCCACCACCGCCCGGCTGAGAGAACAGGTTTATGAAAAAAGGCAGGCGCTAAATTGTGTGTCTAGGAAACTTGAGAGATAAGTGCGCTTCCCAGGGAGAAATGTAGCTAGCTAGCCAGGTGACTGGCCAGGCGTTACTGTAAAGCTCCGTCCAGCACATAACCTGGATGGAAGCAGGAGTGAGAGGAGGCAGCAGAGCTGAGAGAGGGGACAGGGGCGGTGCAGATGGCATCCCTGCGGTACTCTGTTTCCAGGCAGCTCTGTTTCACAGGCTTGCCAGCCTCAGGGCGCCCGCACAGCCTCCACTTTATCAGGGCAGCTCTCGTTGTGAGCAGGAGACACTGCTACCGCTGAACCCAAACATCCATGAAGGACTCACTGGAGCGGGGGAGGGGAGATGGGATCATCAAAGCCTGGGGGACAGGAAGGTTACAGTACCTGGGGCTTCGAAGAGCCAAGGGGACATGTCTGCACCATTTGCCACCTAGCTTCCCAGGGAGAGAGAGAGAACTGTCCACTTACTCTCTATATTCATTTGCTCCATCAGCCTCCATGACCTGGAGTACAGGGAATTCAACACTGAAAAGTACCCGGAAGCAGGAAACAGGCCAGGTACAGGGTACTGTCTTAGCCAAGTCAGACGCAAGTTCTTTTACCCAGCAAAAGGAATGTAAGTTTTCACTGACTTAGGTGAGTTCGAATGAGCCGGTATTAAAGAGGCTATATGCACCCTTTAGATGATAGCTTTTAACCTGTATTCCTAGACACATGTTCTCACATGCATGTATTTTAATGTGTGTGCCTGTGACATGAACACAGTAGAGAGGAGAGGAGAGAGGCAGATGTTTTGGCTTGTCACATCCACCATAGCTTTCTCCGTGGGGCTCTTAACTTCACACTTCCAGAGAGGGTATGGCAGGCCCAGCCTTACTGCTGGGTAGCGGGGACATCTCAAGCCACAGGCTTGTTGCCCGGTCACCAAATGCTGAAGGGACTGACTCTCCAGTGTTAAACTATTTTGGGATGCATTCGGGACGTGCCAGAAGTTTAGACTGTGGAAGGCGTGTATAGCTAAGATATTTTGGTGAACAGAAAGAACGGTGGGCAGGGAAAGATCAGAAACAGTGCCATGGTGATGTCAGAGTTGCGCCAAATGTTGCCTTCCTCTGGCCCACCACCTGCAACGTCACGTTCGGCACTTTTCCCAGGTGTGGTTGGCAGGAGCCCTAACGTGACAGGAAACCGAGGATCTCCGAGACAAAGGTCAGGCATTTCAGACTAGCCTGGGGCAAGCTCGGTTGTCAGGCACCAATGTGACTCCACTTCATAGACGGGTGATTTTAGCTTTATGCAAAGCTACACACACTAAAACACCAGGCCAAAGAAATAGGCAAGAGGGGTAAGGCTGGACTGAGGCTAGATCTTTATGCGGACTGTATCAGAACTCTCAGAATCCCACTGTGATCGTATACTCTTTATTGCGTTAAGGGATGTCTAGCCTGCTGATAAAATACTAGTTCAGAATGTGTGTGCTATATATATGCACGCATGTGCAAGGCTGTTTTTGAAACCTGGCAGCGTTTGGGTAATGAGACTGTTACGGTCCACCTTCTCCAGGGTGGGCAGGAGTCAACCTTTCGAGGACTCGGAGAGAACAGAACGGCAGAGTCACCATCTCTTGGGGCTGGGATACGGCTCTTTGACCCTCAGTTGGCGCCTCAGGTTCTCAGGCCTTTGAACTCTGGGGCTTACATTATGTTTTCTCCTTTGACTCTGCCAGCTACATACTGCAGGGCTTCCAAAATTCGCAATCTCGGGAGTCAATTTTCCACAATAAGAAAAAGATCCCATCTGCCCTCACCCCCACTGTCTTTCTTGTATTTGTGCTGTTCCTCTGGAGAAAACATATACCTACACAGAGAACATTATGTTGTTCGTTGAGATGTAAAAATGACAACCTTTTTTTTAAATAATAGACCATCGAGTGCTTTTCTCTTTATTTTTTATAATTGCTTTGCCCTTTCTTGGTTTGTTTTTGCCATCACTCTCTCTAGCACTGGAAAGCTCCGCCAAACCCAAAGTATTGACTAACTCTACTTTATTTTGTAAAAGAGGTGGGGAGGGGGATGCGGACCATGAGCCGCTGCAAGCCTCCTTCTGCTTTGGTGGAACAGCCAAAGCTACACATTGCTGTATTGATTCCACCCACACTCTGCCAAGTCGAAACACTGATTTATGAGTAGCAAAGTAGCAAAATCACTCACAGAAAGAAAAGTAGGTTTATTGACAAAAAATATGTTGTCCCTTGTAATCAGAAGAAAATCCCACAGGCACTGTCCTTTTTTTTTTTTTNNTCTTAAGAAAATAATTGTAGCTTGTCAGAGCTGAGTGTAGGCTGTAATCCTGGAAGATACAGATTGAAACAGCATAGATCTAAAGATAAAATCTTGAAAAGTATAAATCTCCTATTTAAAAATACTGAAAATATGATTCCAGGAAAAGTAAGCAAGTAAGTAAGTAAGTAAGCCATATTTGTAAGGAAATGCATAAAAAGATAAAATGTGCAAATCCATGTCGCTATGGTAAATTACATACACGCAGCTTTATGATTGCAACCATGCACATGATCATGATAGCAATTTAAGCCTTCAGACAAGACTGGCCAAACCCTGACGCATAGGCAGCCACTCAAAGAGCCCAAGTTTGAGCCATCCGATCCTTCACAAATGCAGACATGCAGGAGAGATGTCTGCTCACAAGCTTAGGGTGTTTCAGCACTTGGATGTACATGTCTGAAGCTTCTATGCTCCCCAAACAGTTAACGTTACAAGAATACACTTTCCTGAAATCTAATTTACAAAAAAAGATGGGTTAGAATAGATGAAGGGGTGTGCTGGCATAAATCCTGGAGTCCATAGCTAGTGGGCCTGACATCCTGACCCCCAGAAGCAGAAGAAAACCATGCCAGCTCTCGGAGAGACCCTGTCACTGTCTGTGTTTGTTCTTTCCCAGTGCCTGGAGGGTGAACGGTGACACCCACCCTAAGTGAGGACTTCCCCTAACTGCTCCACTGACCCTGACTTATCTCTCCACACACTCCTGCACAACACCTCAAATAATGCTTTGGTGAATTCTAGGTGTTTGTTCTGTCTAACCTGAAGCAATTCTCTGGCATGGCACCAATAGCACACCACTCCCTCCCCAGAATCCAGCCTGTTCTCCCTCTCTCTCTAAGGGTACTTCAGGTTTCTTTTATTTTCTCAGTTTTTATTAAGTCTTTGAAATTTTTGTACCCCGTGTTTTGGTTATAATCACCATCTCCTCCAGTTCCTCCTAGACCCACTCCCTCCCTCCCTACCCAGATCAAGCCTCCTTTTGTTTTTAATCTACCAAGGATGGTTCATGCTGCCCACATATTCTTGGCCTTGCTCTGGGACCTGGTAGACCTACCAGGAGTTACACTCTTCAAGAAAACAGACCTTCTCTCTTCCAACAATCATTTATTGCCAATAGTTCCTTAGCAAGTGGTAGGACTCCAAGGCTCCTTCCTATCTCCATGTTGAGACATTTTCTAGTTTGGGCTCGCCCAGGCCTGGTGCATGCTGTCACAATCACTGGGAATTCATACATGTGACTAGCTCTTTGTATCCTAAAACACCACTTCTTTGTCATCGCCTACAACCTCTGGCTCTGAAACAGTTTTATTTCTTCTTTCACAATGGTCCTTCAGCCCGGGGAGGAGGAATGTTGCCTAGATGCTCCGTTTCGAGCTGGACTCTCTGCTATCTATTAGTTTGCTCATGTTGATCTCTTGTGGGGACTCTGTGTTAATTCCCACTTATTGGCCATAGAAACTTCTCTGATAAGGGTTGAGCAATACACTAATATCTAGATATAAGTGGAAGTTACCTGGAGTTGTTGTAATATTAGCAAAGTGATGGCCGTATGCTCTCCCTTGGGGATGATGACCTGTCTAGCCACAGGTTCTCAATTCCAAAACTGGTGTCAGGTATGGCTTTCAACCTGTGGCTCTTAAATCCAACCAGAGAGAGGTTGGCTACTCCTGTGATGTTCATGCTACTAATGCATGAATAGGCCTGCCTGCCATGTTGTGTGTGACAGTAGCTCATGGGTGGAAAGGATTGGTAATGACTGTTCTTCTTTGCTGCCTTCCAGCACAATGAAAGCTAGTCAGGAGGGTTGAAGCTTCCAGGTGAGGACCAGCTTGATTTCTCATCTATGTGTTGTCTTCAGCAATAGGGTCTTACCGTCAAGTTACGGAGTGCAGCCAAGGGCATTGTCAATAGCCTGCAATGTTTGGAGGTCTAAGGAACCTCATGGGCCAAAAACTCCAATAAGTTCCTGGCACTAGGCTTTTTTTTTTTAAGTGAAAATTGTGCAAGTGAATTGTACAAGTGAAAGCCTTGTACAGTTCAAAGTTTCAGAAAATGAAAAAAGAATTTAAATAATCTTTTTGTTAGCCTAGGTTTCCATGGGACTGTTTTGAAATGTCTTTCATGATAGTTATCCCTCCCTCTATTGCATCCTCTCCCCTGCCATTCTCCTCCCTGCCCTCCTCTCCCCTACCTTATTTAACCTTTCCTGTTCCATTATTTCCCTTTAACCCTTTATCTCCTGTCTCCTGAAATCCCCAAATTGCCCTTTACTAACTTCTTAGGGTATTCTCACAACATAATAAAGGCAATATACAGGAAACCGACAGACAACATCTTGCTAAATGGAGAAAAAAAATCAAAGCATCTTTTCTAGAATTGGTAATAAGACAAGAATTTCTACTCTCCCTTCTTGTGTTCAATACAGCAAAGTCTTAGCTAAAGCAATAAGACAAATAAAAGAGATAGATAAAGGGCTACAAGCAGGAAAGGAAAAGGGTCAAATCCTTATTTGCAGATGGTTTCTATACACAAGAGACCCCAAAGACTCCACCAGAAAACTCTGACATCTGATAAACACTTTCTGAGAAGTATCTGGGCATGGAATTAATACACAAATGTCAGTAGTCTTCCTGTATACAAACGACAAACATAGAAACAAACAAGAAAGGAGCGGGAAACACTACCTTTGACAATAGCCCCAGGTATATCTTGGAATAAATTTAACCAAGGAAGTGAAAGCCCTGTACAATTCAAAGTTTCAGAAAATGAAAAAAGAAATTAAAGAAGAAACCAGAAGGTAGAAAGACATTTTATGCTTGTGGAGTGGCAGGATTAATATTGTGAAACTGGCTGTATTGCCAAAAGCAATTAACATATTCAATGCAATCCTCATCAAAATTCCAATGCAATTCGTTCGCAGAAATTGCAAAAATAATCTTAAATTTCATGTGGTAATATAAAGATCCAGAATAGCCAAAGCAATCTTAAACAATTAAAACAAAACAAACAGCAAGCTGGTAGTATCACCATCCCAGATTTCAAGTTATACTGCATGTATGTTAATAAAAACATGGTGATATTGGCATCAAAACAGATTTGCTAGTTGATGGAATAGAACTGAAGACCCATGTATACTTCTACACTCCTGCAGTGATCTTGTATTTTACGAACTGACCAGCAATATGTATAAGAGATAAGACAAGACCTTTAACAACGGTGCCAGTCAAATTGAACCGCGATGTGTGGAAGATAAAACTAGGATTTTTATCTCTCACCCTGCAGAAAACTAAACTCCAAATGGATTCAGGATCTCAGTCTAAGACGTCATAACCTGAATCCTATAATAGAGAAAATCAGGAATATGCTGAGCTTATTGGAACAGGAAGGAATTTTCTGAACAGAATCCTGATAGTACAGTCATAACTGCATTGTGAGCAACAATATAATAACTGTGACCTCATGAAACTAAAAAGCTTCTATACGGTAAAGTATACCATGAGTCAACTGAAGAGGCGTGATGATATTTTGATTATCCTGTAAACACATAAAGCTTGCCTGAAGATCGGAGTGTGGAACTAGCCTCACTAGTTAGCCATAGAGGCCAAGCAGTTGTTGGCACACAACTTTAATCTCAGCACTCAGGACACAGAGGCAAGTGGATCACTGTGAGTTCAAGGCCACCCTGGGCTACATGAAATTGGCCCAGTCTAAAAGAGAAATAGATTCAGGTGGTGGTAGCTCACACCTTGTATCCCAGTACTTGGGAGTCACATGCCTGCCTTTAATCCCAGCACTAGGGAGATGGAGACAGGAAGGGATATGGCAGTGGAAAGAGATGAATACAAGGCAGGGGGAGACAGGAGCTCATCCTATTCAACCTGAAAATTCATGGAGACAGGATCTAGCCCCTTTTGGTCTGAGGATTCAGWAGAGGTAAAAAGTCTCTCTAGTGGCTGGCTCCTTTACTTCTCTGATCTTTCAGCATTTACTCTGATATCTAACTCTGGGGGTTTTATTATTAAGACCTATTAGAATTTGCAGAACAACAGGGTATAGAATGGGGGGGATCTTTATCTATTGTATATTTGACAAAAGGTTAGTTTAGACGAAATAAAAAACTCAAAAACTAAATGTCAAGGAAGCAGACAACCCAAGTCACACATAGGGCATAATAGAAGATGAAGAACAAAGAGCTGAGAAACATTAAAAAAAATTTCAACATCTTTTACTATCGGAGAAATGTAAACTAAAACCACATCATGATTTCATCTGACCCTAGTCAGATTGGCTAAGATAGAACAGGAGACAAAAGCAAAAGCAATTGACAATCAACGCTAGTGTGGGTTCAGGGAACAGGGCACTCTAATTCACTGCCAAGCAGCACAGGCAATGTGGAATTCAGTGTAGGCTTCCATCACGAAGCTATAAATAGAGCCGCCATATGATCTTCCTATAACACTCTTGGGCATATACCCAATGGACTCTATAGCCCTCTGTAGATAAACCCTGCCATTCACACTCATTGCTGCCCTATTCACAATAGCCAGGAAATAGAAGCAGCCAAGATGTGCATTAACTTATGAATGGATAATAAAATGGGGTACCTATACACAATGAAATTGTATTCAGCTGTTAAGAAAAAAGATAGGAAATTCACAGGTAAATGGATGGAGCTGGAAATCATTTTGAGTGAGGTAACCTAGACCCAGAAAGACAAAGGTTGAATGTGAATGCTTCCCCTCATTTGGGGATGGGTGCTTTGACTCTTCAGATACCTGATGTCTCTCTCATATGGATTCTTTCCCTTTTTCCTGTTGAGTAGCTTGTAGAGTAAGAAAGTTTAGCTTCGAGGGTTTCAACTCTTGCATTGTCATCACGATGACAGTGATATTCAGGACTTTGGACTTTGGGCCTTTTGGGACATTAGCATTCAGAATCTAGAATTGGTGCTGAGAACATTAAGAGTTATCCGTATCTCAGACAGCCTTCTGAAGGGCATCCATTTAGTCAAGAAGAAAGTTGGTGGGTGAGGGTCAGTGCTTTGTGGCATCATATGTTTTTGATATTTTGAGGTTCTAGTAGGTTGACATTGGGCCCAGAAATGAGGCCTTTATAACCAGCATGTGCCCCAAATCAATATGGTGGCATCCATTGTATGTGTGTGTGAGAGAGAAGGGGTGGGGTTCATGGTGATTTATGTGGCTAGCCAATACATCATCCCAGAGGTANTGGCTAGCCAATGCATCATCCCAGAGGTAAAGACTCCCTGACAGGAGCGTGGGGCTCAAGGAGGAATCCTCGATCTGCAATTTACTTCTTCACAGCCTCTGCTCCTTCTCCAATTCAATCTTTTCCTATTTGGGGCATGTTAAAACTATTACTGAGGACATTGAATGATGGATGATAGCAACATATGATTGCGGAGAGAGAAGGCAAGATACACAATTAACAAAAATAGTTAAGCGTTCTGTTAGTGGATTTGCACCATGAAATTTTAATTCTATAGAAGAGATTACATGCATTACTGTTTAATACTTCCATCAGATGAAACATTGAAGGGATGTCTCTGCCCTTTTCCCTACTTCTGCCTGTACCCTCCCTGTCCTGTAAACTCCCCAAGTCCCCTGTGCGATGGCCGGCTCATCTCAGTACTGATGAAATCCTTTTCAGTTCCTGCGTCTTTGTGATGGTCCTTGACACTACCCTGAGCTTTACCCACAAGGCTTGCCACATAGCACATTATCCCTGTGTTCATCCTGCACTGGCTTAAGAAGCGACTCCCCAACCTTTGAGGTAGACAGAAATGTGCTATAACCAATAAAGTAACACCCCAACCTCCCTACAACCCGTTCTAAACAGTGCTCTGAATATAAACGTGGTTACACAAGGACTTAATTTCTCCCACTTTGATTTCTAAATCTGTAGCTGTAGTGCAGTCCCTAATGCTCAATTTGTGGAGATTCAGTGAACCTGTGTATGACAATGAATAATGCCACAATCAGATCCTGAGCCCCCTGAAGCTGTTAAGCCTCAATATGTATGTTTTTAATATTAGTTGATACTTATTTAATATAAACCAAGTATCCCGGTTAATTAAATGTTGCTAGGAAAAATTTCAAAGCTTAATTCAAAGTCATATTCAAAGGCCTTGGGTGTCATTTTAACATCACTGGAGTATTGTTGGTTCATCTTGGATGAAGAGTTAAGTACAAGGACAGCGGATGGTTGCATTTCCCTGGTTCCCCAACACCACCTATTGATAAAACATCATCAAATCTTTTAAGTAGCTTCCTTGTCACCCCCTGACCCTCTCCCCGCTTTGGAATCTAAACAAAACCCCAAGGACACTATTATATAGCACAGTAGGGTGGCAGGCATTTACTGCAGCTTAGAATATATTTCATAACGAGCTGGAGGAGATGGATTTGATGGCTCTAAATGCAAAGCAATGGCCAGTGATGGAGGAACCTGAAGGACTGGGTTGTTCTGATTCCACTGTCGTGCTTTGCACACGTTATGCATGTATTAAGTAGCACATGTGCAATTGTTTTGTCAATGAGAAAGTTAAAAAGTGGGTGAGTGTGGTGTAGCATGCCTTTAGCAAGAGAGCAGAAGCCATTTGACACTGGACATAAAGCTAAACAATTTGATAGTTGTCTTGCCAGGTTTTGGTCTGGTTTTTGTCCACTATTTCCCTACTGTGTCCCAATCCCTTCATCTCAGAATGATGATGTATAGTTTGTGCCTTTAAATGTTGGAAGCATGCAGTTTTCTCTTTGACTTTACAGGGTATTACAATGAAGATATTCCCTCGAGTCTCGGGATAAACACTGAACTTTGGAATTTAAATGGCATTGAGACTATAATACTATGTGAACATCTGAAGTTAGGCTAAATGCATTTTGCATTATGCTATTACCACAAGACTATGAGAGGCAGGGAGTGCAGTGGGGTGATTTGAATGAGAGGATCCCCACATTCTCAGGCAGTTTAATACTTGGTTCCCAGTAGATTATACTGTTTGAGAAGACTTAGGGGGTGTGGCCTTGCTGGGGAATAAGTGTCACTAGGGAGTAGGCATTGAGGTTTCAAGAACTATACTCCATTCCTAGATTGATCTCTCTCTCTCTGTTACCTGCTTGCTGTTTGAGATGCACACTCCCAAGCATTCCTGTTACCACGCTTCCTTGTTGTTATGGTGATGGGACTCTTATCCTTCTTGAGCCATAAGCACAAAGTAAACCCTTCCTTTTGTAAGTTGCCTTGGTCATAGGGTTTTGATTCCATAGAAAATAACAACCACAACATGCTTGTTGGTGGAATGCATGTTCTTCCATGTGTTTATTTACTTACACTAAAAATTATTTGTTCCAACTGAGTAAAATAGAGAAAGGTACAAAGTAAGAGTCAACCACAGTAGAAGACAGATCCCATCCATGACTAAGCTGCTGTGTTTGTTGCTCTCACAAGTCTATGAGTTACTTTCTGACAGAAACAAGGGAGGGCAGGTTCATGCTGGCACATAGTCTCAGGGGGACTTAATGTGTCGTGCGGGGAGGCATGGTGGCAGAGAGTCCTCACAAGGCGGCATGCTAGCCACAGAGAGAAGACATCTGACAGAGATATGGCGACAACACTCTCAGAACCAGTAACAGAAATCTATAATTTTAATAGGCCTCTAAGCTTGGCATCTGAAATCCTGCCAGAAGAAATCATTTATTTAGTCATCAGACATTGATTTTTTTCCCACTGAAAAGAAATTTTCATACAACATATTTTCCCCTCCTTCTGTTTCTCTCAGACCCTTCCTACCTCCCTACCCACCCAACTTTATGCTCCCTCTCTTTATCTTTAAAAAAGCAAATAAAAACAACCAACCCCCCACATACACACACAAAACCACAGATAGGGAAATCAAAATAAATTTTAAAGAGACAAGTAAGACAAAAAACCCACAAATGCCCAAACCAAGCAAAACTAGACAAAAGAAAAAGTGTGCAGAAATACCATTGAGCTCATTTTGTGTTGGTTGACTATTCCTCTGCATGGAGTTAATATACACAGTGAGACTGTTGGAGAAGACTGATTTTTCCTTTGCCAATAGGCGTCAGTTACAACTGACTTCTCACTTACTATGAGAGCTTGTCTCCACGTCTCTCTTTCTATGTACCCTGTTTGACTTAAACCTCTGCAGGCCTGGCGTGTTTTGCTCCACTGTCTGGGAGTTCATATGCACATCAGTCCTGTCGTGTAAGACACCATTTCCTTGGAATCATCCATCACTCCTGGCTTTTACAATCTTTGTGCCTTCTCTTCC